>VZTL01057480.1:0-20700 GCA_013400535.1 Scopus umbretta | reverse complement strand
TTAAACCACAACACCAGGAAAGAGTCATTTTGTATAGAGCATTTAAGCTGCTGAACACTAATCTTTTACAAGTGGCAAAAAACTATCTACTTCGATGTCCATGAAGCTGTCACACAGAGGCTATCAAGTTCATTTTCTCTTCTCTTGATAAGATCCCCACCCTCCTCCACAAGTAATGTCGGAAACCTCGGTTGGTCCAAGGGATCAGAATGTAAGTTTAACATTGACCTTGAGCAGATACCCATGTACCTTTGAAGAGGCCGGAGAGTCCCAAGAAGAGCTGGGTAAACAAGATTAAGGAACTGACAGACTGCAAGTAGAGAAAGCTTATCAAAGTTACAGCAAAGAAAAAGTCATCCAATTATGAACTGTTGGTTTCTGAGTGAGCCAATCATATATGGACACACATTCTTAAGATGTAAAAGGGCTTGTTTAAACAATAAAACTAACTCTTTTTTGATGACAATTGCTCTCTCTGTGTATGTCGTGTCCATCTCAACAGCGAAAAAGTAACAACCCGCATTGCCTCTCCACTTGCCTAACTGGTTAAAAGGATTTTGTTAAACTCAGACAAATTGTTCTCAAGCAGTCTTTGCTCTTTGAGTTTCTAGAATTACTCACACAGTACCTGTCATCATTTTTTCCAGCTTTTTCATTCTTTCCAATTCTATAAATTCCAATATTAACTTTTGCTATAATTCTTGGTTTTGTTGTGTCTATGATGTCCAGAACCCGGCAGACAAAAAAAAAAAAAAATCCAGACTTATGTTTTGAAGGAATTGTATAATTTTTCCTTGAAAATCAGGACTAATATGTCATGCTGTCAGCTCTCTATTAATTAATTCCTGTTTGTTGTGATTATTTTCTGTAAAAGTATTTGATGTATTGGATGGGAATGTTATATGAGCGATACACTTCTGGATTCTGGTGATTCCCTTCTGAGATACATTTACCATGGCAGCTATGAAAATCTTGTACACACATATTTATTGGTTTGGATCACGTGGTTCTGCCATGGACGGATTAATTCAGTAGTTGCTGATTTGCAAGAAGTTTGCTCTTGATAACAAGTTTGGTGAGATTAGGGGATGTGCCAAAGATGACAGAGGAAGTGCTGGGAAAATATATTTCAGGGCATAGTCTTCTCATAGTACGGGCTGTAATTGTGTAAAAGACTTTCTACAGAAATCCCATATATGATGGTACCTGATTACTAGGAATATATGACTGAAGGGAAGGGTGCTCTTTATGTTGTAAACAGGTGGCACAGTTAGAGACAGAACTTATTCAACCAGAGGTATTCTTTAAGGGTGACTGGTACTCTTTAGTTTGGTAAGCTGAAAAGCTTTTCCAGAGCAAATCTAAGGTACTCATAATGCTGCCTGAGATCTCAGCTGCAAATTACATTTCTTTTAGCATGTTTTGGAAAAAATTTGATTCTGTGAGAGTAGGTTTGTGATATTTTTTATGTAGTCATCCATATGTTGCCATTTTCTTGATGATGAATGACGTCTATAAAGGGTATGTGGATGTAAGAGTACTCCAGACAAAGACTGATGAAATGATGGCTAACTAATGGTAGAAAACTGTGAAGTCAATATATTTAAGTGATGCAATCAAGGTTTTCTTCTGAATTACGCATACCCTGATTCATCCAGAATGCTACACCTCAGGGCACCATTAACACGTGTCTTGAAAGGACACTTCGAGCTTTATCCCAGAGCATCAAGACTCTTTGGGACATGTTCATGTCTTAATCATTCAGGTGCTCTCAATGCAATCAATAGTACAGTTCAGAAAAGTTAGTGGTTGCTTTTGCAATCCTCTGTTGGAACTGGCCAACTTGCAAAAATGACTGTAAAGCTGAGTTTCCTCATCCTTTTTACCAACCTCTTGCCTATAATACTATTTAAGTTCTTCTGTTGTATTCAAATTTTTAACAAGATGATCCAGAGTCCTATTCTCCCACCATGAAGTGAGCAAACTTTTCCAGCTAAGAGCACAGCAGTTCAATATAGCATTTAGAATATGGGTCACAACTCTTTTTCTGATCTGTGAAAGAAGCATTAATAAGCTCTTGGCATTTAGAGAAACAATCTTTTCTCTTTCTTTCCTTTTCTTTTATTTTTTTGCGTTCATTGAACTTTTTCCCCCCAGCTTTCAATTTCTGTAAGAAAAAACCTTGGAAGAAAATTAAAACTTCTTTTTTAAACGCACCACAATTTGTTGATATTTTCAAGCTTTTCAGTATAACTGCATTCACAACTTGAATGTGTGTGCTGTTTAATATCAAACAATTGTTTTAGTGCCATTTCAAGTGCCTGGCTGTGTTCATGCCTGTTAATTAAATGTTTTATTAAAAAAATACAGCCTAAATTGTGCAAAACTTCATCTACATCTGCTTCTCCTATGAAAAGATGTCCTTGGAACAACTCCAGTGTACTAAATAGAAAGCCATTTATTACAAATAAGACAGTCATTTACCTGTAGGCTTTAGCACGAGTTACTATGTATTAAATTCACCATTCACTTGCTGCTGACAGTCAATAATGCAAGTGACTCTGTGGGATAAAAAGAAAGTATTATTTTAACCCTATTTACATGTGTTATGTTCTGGTGGTTTTGGTGTTTGGTGATAACCAAATATTTCTGTCCCATCGCCAAAGACTTCAGGGTGGAATAAAGAAGTCATCATGTTTCCTGCTCCCACTCAGCACAGAGGGTTACTGCAGGCTACGGTGGCAATACCTGCAGGTTCCTTTCAGAACAGGGCTCTCTCGTTCATATGCAGCAGCATCGCTATGAAGCCTTTGAGGGAGATGGTAAGACAATAGTCTGTTACAGTAGGCAGACACATGCATTTACATTATCACTTTTATACTGTGTGTTAATCACGCCATTCTGAAGCTTTCTCAACACCTTGCAGGTAACTGAAAAGCGAAGGATATAAATATAAGCAAGATGGAGCTGACAGTGCTAAGAACAGAAAAGCGCTGTGGAGAGCCTGTCTTGTCTGGACCATCCATCACAACAGTGTGATACATCCACTGGGAAACTGGTGGTTTTTTGGACTCCTCAAGGCTATGAAAAGCCAAACAGTGATCCACTCAACCGTTGCCTCCCAGGCTGACAACTGGACACTTTTAAGAAAGAAAATCTTCCTCATGCTATCTAAGACCCACCGTAAGACCAAACCTAGCCTAGCACATTTTTATTTCCTTTGCAAAAAACATCTTCTGTATATTTTCTAAACAGTAAAACTTTCAATTAAGAGCATGAAGCTTGTAGTGCAAGAGAAAGAGCTCCTAGAACTTAGCACTGAAAAGACAAGGATAATACTTAAGTTTCTTTGGCTTTCTTCATTAGACTTCTCTCATTAAGGTTCTTCACAAAAATATACACACGTGTTTATTAACAAAAATGATCAAAAGTCTGTGAAGGTAAACAAATTTTTCTGCAAAGGGATTGATAGATGCTAAAAGAAAGCAACAGAGAGTCACATCTTTCTATTTTTAAGAAGTAGAACTTAAACTGTCACTGAATAGATAATGTGCTCGGTATATACATAGAGGTGTCAGAGAAGTGTCAGATTTATCTAGACTGATTTTCCTGTCCCCATTTTTACCTATGTCATTTCTCCAGTCAAATTTTCATGGTGTTCTCATAGCAAAGCATGATCACAGCAGGCATGGAAGAGCTTGTTCTACATATTGCAATAGGCTATTAATTTTCCTAATAACAAAAAAAAACCTTACAGAAATTGATGCATGTTTCTGTGAGATAAGCTGGAATCAGTCTTATCTAAATGGGTGGAAAAAACTGAGATGAAATGCAGTATGATTTCCCTTGAACACATAAAAGCTTTCTCCACAGAGTTAGAAGATCACCATAGCACAACACATCTGAGAGTACTCAGTGAAGACAGTTGTCAGCTTTTCTCAAAAGAAAGTAAAAATTGTAACTCATCTTGGCATAAATACCCTTTAAGTTTGAACCATTACAATGTGATTGCTTCAAAAGCTTCTAAAACACTGCCAAATCTTTTCAAGTATGGGCTAGAGGCAGTTGGATTTACACTGAATTTTGGAACTGAGTAAACAAAAATTTTAAGAGTTTTTTTTCCAATTGAACTTGAGTGGCATGTTTGCCGTCACAGGTTCAATCATAGCAAAGCATTTTTGCCTCAAATAATTACCTTTACACATTTATCAAGATAATAAATGTAGTTAATTTGGAAGGAGAAAATTCTGCTACTTGCTAGATAAATATACAATATCACTAGGAATCAATTACATGTTGTAAATCCCCAGATCATTACATAGCCCCCTTTCTTAAGCAATAACTGAATAAAACATGCAGATTGCTGAAAACAAGAGAGATTTTTTTAATTAGAGATGAAGTAGGATTGTTAAAGATTTAGTGATTCTTATTACAGTATCTGACAGGCCCGTTTGCCCATAACTTTTGATGAACAGGTTTTTACCTCTAACCTGAACAAAGGTGATTTCATTAGTAGCGGAACAAGCAACCCAGTACCATCCGCTGATGTACTTCCATACCTTACAAATTTGATTACACATAAAATGCCTTTGCCAAGTATATATCAGACCCTTGCGTTCACTTGTGCTTCCTCAGTGAACCCATTTCAGAGCTAAAAGGAGTTGTCTGAAGTGGGGACTGCTTTTGCAGCAAAACGTAAATGTGGACCCACGGTTACGAGGAACCACCATTGCATTCACATGGCTACTGGTTTAACTTTCTCCCTAATGTTAGCTCATTTTAGCTGCTGGGAAGACTCAGTTCCAGACTAAGAGACGTACTTGGAGGTATCTGCACATGGGTATGTACTTATGCCCTGGCTCTCACTACGGTCAGCATGGATTTTGGCAAGACAGTCAGGAGAGACCAGAGTGCGACTCGGCTCCCCCCGGACAGACACCTCTGAGTGGGCAGCTTGCCTCTGCTGTAGGAAAGGCTTCAGTGTGAAGGGAAATGACAGGGGACATGCAGAAGGTGTCATAAAGAAGTTTAGGGAATAAGAGCAAAAGAAAAAACATTGCAGGGGAATTGAGAGCATGGGGATGTTCAGAGAAAGGAAGAGCATACAAATCCATGGGGAACCAGACTCTTACCCATTGTGCTGTACACAAAATGTTTCATTCCACCTTTCAGACCACGGTGTCTCAGATCTGGGACTAGATTTAACCTTTTGGAAAAATACCTTGAAACAGAAGTTCAAAATCTATAAAACCACACCTGTATGAAGACAGTTCAGGACCCAAAATCAGATGTTCAATATTACAGCATTCAGAATTTATCACTGCTTATGCAACTGAAATTCCATTTTCTTGCACCTACTCATTTCACTTGTCTGGCCAGCCATAACAGAAGTCATCTGCTTTGACGAAGCACAGACCTATTGCTGTCCAGGCTGCTTACCGTTCAAAAAGCACGCTGCACAAAACAAAGATTATGTAATTCAAAGGGCAATTTTCAGAGGCCAGATCTGGGGAAATTTTCATGAGGACAGCAGAAGAGCCACACCAAGCTTCAGAATTATTCACTCACCCACACTCCTAATTAAAAACATGAGTTATTTAAAATTTGGAAAAAATAACACTGCAGGAAGACTTTTTTTTTTCCTCTTGGCCACCTTCTTGGCAGTATTTCTGCCAAAATAGAATCAAACCTGTGACAGACACTGACACATGAAAAACGTCTGTCCAGTTCCCTCTTTTCTGAAGGAGAATACGGGGCATTCTTGACAGTGATGTTTCTCCCAGCTCTACGCATACTAAATTCTCCAGCCACTTCATCTCAATTGCCTTTAGATTCATGACAGACCGACAGATGCAGGTGTCTTTTTTGTACCAGTCATTCACTGTACCTCTAAGATCATGCCATCACAAAAGTGATGATAGAGACTGCTGTTTCTGAGCACTCTCACATGATACGGGTAAAGTATATAAAATTGCTGTAGGCTATGAAGACTGCTGTTCAGGAACTCTCCCACCTGTCATTCAGGTTTAATCAGCTGAGGATGTTCCACCTTGGGACTGCGTATCCAGGCTCCTGTCAAGCACCAGCTCTCATGTCTCCGCAAGATTTACATCTAGCATTTTCCATCTGTCCCAGTAATGACAGTCTTGGTGCAGTCCATGACTGTATTATCTACAGCAACCACCTCTTCCCTACATTCTCCATCTGTAGTCCAAACAAAATACAAAGGCTAAAAGTATCATCCTCCTCTGCCAATTAACTGCCACACTTCTCTCAGAAAGATGGCTGTGGTGTTACACAGGACAGTATTCTTTTCCTTCTGTACAAAAACCAAAAGTATATTTCATTCTGACTATACATTTTACAGTGGCTTACAGTTAATAATCATAACAACTGAGACAGCAAGAGTAGTCCTGCATCTTCTTCTTTTAGAATTTTATATATACTTACACAAAAGACAGTAGAGCATCAAATCTCCAGCGGAGCCCAAAGTAACAGGAAAAACAACGTGTGTCGCTTTATGTTGTCCGCATGTCTTCTATTGTATTACTCTTAAATCATAGCAGTTACAGGTAATTAATAATTGCTAGTTTCTATTAACATTGAAAAACAACATCAAGAACAGCTCCTTTTTAACAATGGCACATTTCAACTAGCTTGCCCAGGATTCTTGTTTCTGTGGCCTGGGCTTGACAGACTAAGAATACACCCAGCTGGTTTTCAAACCAACACTTTCAATAGTCTGGGGAAGGGCTGTGTGACTTGTCATAAAAACAGCTGCCTCTGTCTCCCCAACCAGCCAGGAATAAGCTGAAGGGAACAAAACCTTGAATGAAAACACCTCGACTTTTCATGCAAGGACAAAAGGTGGTCATTATGCATACCAGGAAGGTTCTTTTATAGCTGGTAATTACACATAAATTGGAGAGTTATAATAAAAAAAAGCATTTCTCTCTTCATTTACCTAAAATGTGATTTCTACAGCCATTATATAATTACTGGTATTTTTCAGTAACATGATTAAGAACAAACGTGGTAGTGTTTCTGAAATAATCATAAAGATGCAAATACTGAAACTTCCTTATTAGAACTGGTTGTTCAGCATGAAGCAAGTGGCAGGAAAAAAATCTTTTCTAGAAAACCACAAACTGAACTTTTTTCAGTGTTGAAAAAGGATCAATTTCTATCTTTCTACTATCAAGAAATAAATTATCTCTATTATCTCTGACATGTTATTTCAAGCTCTTCTTTTTTCTCAGTTTCTCATTTCTTCAGAAAATGTCTCCAGCAGCAAGCCTAAAATAAGACGTAGAAAGACCACAAGAATTCCTAAAAGGACAGGAACAACTCCCTGCTGTCACTACTCTTCTTTTCCAGAAAATGTCAGTCCACCATGAAATAAATGTTGTTCATGACACTCATTCACAAGTGCAAGTCTGAAATGTTTGAGTATAATCAACAGTAAGCAATGTCTTAGTGAAAGAATATAAAAATAAATAATAAACATCTCTTAGGAGGTATTTATATATCCATGGACCACAGCCTAGATAGTTTTTAGACAGCTAAGTTAGATGATATACCTCACCACAGGGAGCAATTTCAGATGTCTTGAAGGCTGAAAATCCATACTAAATATTATAAATATAGATGAACAAAAGGAGCTATACAGAGAGTAAAGAGGAGAGAAAGACTTGTCCGTATTTCAAGGGAGAAGGAGGACTGGAATCAGATGCATGAATGTCATCATGTCATCACCCAGTCCACCAGAAACTTCATTTATCTTAAGGCAAATTATTTTTTTATTACTGGTAGTGTTTCTGTAAATGGATAAAAATAGTCCAAAAGTACAAGAAATGCAAAAGTAAATAGCCAGTCCTCCGGGATGTTTTCTGTTGGCAGAAGGTTGAAACAGTTCAAGTCTCTGCAAGAGCCCTGGGGCTCTGGTGTCAGCATTTCCAGAGGATTCCTGCTGTCCTGAGCTACCCTGGGCCACAACAGCAGCAGAAGGCTCCAAACAAAAAAATAACATAACTCAAAATGTGGAAGAACCCATTGCATGGGCCCAATGGCAGTCCATCAAACTCGTGTCTCCTTTCCCCCAGCCCATGCTCTGGCCCACCAGATTCTTCTGCCTGCTGAGGGCTCCCTCCCAGGAGTGGAAGCCATTTCTCTTCCAGCAGGAAGCCAAGGTTAGATCTGAGCTGATGGTAAGAAATGAAAGCTTCACTACTGGGGTGAGGGGGTGAGCAAGACACTTAATTTTCAAGACAAGGTCTTTTTTACTTTTTTAAAAGAATGCAGGTGTTTTTTTAATTATAGCAAATAAACTTTTTTGACACATCATAATTCTTCTGACTCCTTGAAAATTTCACATCTCCCACTTACTCCACTGTTTATGGCTCTGTTCTTAGCTGACTAAGACTGCTGAAGTGGCTTCTTCCTGGCTAATTGTTAAACATCCTGTTTTAGCACAATTTTGTTACCTTGCTCTTTCTCTTGTGATTACATGTAGTGTCCGAATACCTTCTGTGATACTGTCACTTATTTGTAATGTCACCAAAAAACTTGGAGCAGCTTAAATTTGCCTGTGACTACATCCCCAGTATTTGCTGCAGTGCACAGAAGTAAGTCTTATGGATTTTCAGTCTTAACAGACTTAAAGTAGGAAAAAAATCACAAGTTATTGATCACATTATGTGATACACATACTAAAAATTACAAATAAGTAAGTGCCTGAAAAAGCGTTCACAGGGTTGCATGGACCTCATGGGTTCTTCGGTAAGACCCTTTCACTGGGTTCACATCAAACACAACATTAATTTACAAATGAATGTCTTTTTCTGTGTTTGATCACAAGATGCACCTTATTTACATGTCTGGTTTTGCACTGAAGTATTTACCAGTCTTCTTTAGCTGGTATAAGCAATACCTGGTACTTGCTATTTGACACAAGACACCTATCAGTGAGTACAGCTGAGAAATGGCAGGGGGCAACTTTTATGAAAGTGGAGCCTGGACACAATAAATAAATCACAGAAAAAAATGAAACATGAAAAGTGGCAAATCATAACCAAAATAATGTGTATGTGAATATGAAGCATGGGGTTATGGATGTCTTTGAAAAATGTTAATTCTTGCTCTCGAGCCTAACTGCCAGACTGCAGTTTTCCAATGAGTGTTCAGAGTGCACCTTTGCCTGATCACTCCATTTTCTCTTTCAGTTTGTGCCCATTGCCTCTTGTCCTGTCACTGGGCAACACTGCAAAGAGCCTGGCTTTGCCTTCTTTATTCATTCCCATTAGGCATATGCACACATTGATCAGATCCTCCTGAGCCTTTTCTTCTCCAGGCTGAACAACCCCAGCTCTTTTAGCCTCTACTCATATGCCAGATGCTCCAGTTTCTTGATCATCTTCATAGCCCTTCATTGGACTCACTCCAGTAAGTCCCTGTCTCTCTTGCACTGGGAGGCCTAGACCTGGACCCAGCATGCCAGATGTGTCTCACCAGGGCTGAGTAAAAAGGAAGGATCACCACCCTGCTGGTAATGCTCTGCCTAATCCAGCCCAGGAGACTGTTGGCCATCTTTGCTGTAAGGGCACGCTGCTGGATAACATTCAACTTGTTGTCCACCAGGACTCCAAGTCATTTCCTGTAAAACTGCTTTCCAGACAGTTAGTCCCCAGCACGTAGTGGTGCATGGAGTTATTCCTTCCCGTTGGCAGGACTTGGCATTTCATTTTGTTGAACTTCATGAGACTCCTCTCTAACTGTTTCTTGAGCCTGCCAAGGTCCTTTTGAACTACAGCACAACCATCTGGTCTATAATCACTCCTTCCAGCTTTGTATCATCTGCAAACTTGCTGAGGGTGCACCCTACCCCATCATCCTGGTCATTAATAAAGATGTTACTGATGAACATTATTGGCCCCAATATTGACCCCTGGGGCACACTGCTAGTAACTGGCCTCTAGCTGGACTTCAAGTTGCTGATCACAACCTTTTGAGATCATCAGTTCAGAAGGTTTTCCATTTATCTAGTTCACTCTTCATCAGTTTGTCAATGAGAGTGTTGTAGGAGACAGTGTCAGATGCCTTGCTAATGCCATGATAAACAACCACACAAGATGTTCTCTTCTCATTCTTTTAACTATGATCACCATGGCTCCACTGCATTTACCAAGTCTCCCAAGCCCCGAGCAACCTGGCCTGAATGGCCCTGCACTGACCCTGCTGTGAGCAGGTTGGGCTGGATGGCCTCCTGAATGATCCCATGACTAGTTATAGCAAAAACAGCTGAATTGCTCCCCACCAAGAACAGGACCCAAGGCTAGGCTCTTCCTGCTATGGAAAGGAGCTGGGATGGGAAATCCAGGGAACTGCCACGAAGGACCAAGCTTGCTTCTCCTGTTGGACAGAAGGAGGACAGGAGAGATGAGGGCAGTGAATGCTGCTGCTGGGAGGGTTATTTCCCACATTCAGCGCTGAGCTACTGCACCAGCCCAGCTTCCCACAGCCCAGCACCCACTACACCGGACATGGGAGCCCCTCATGTCAGCCTCGGCAGCCTGCTGCTCTGGGTGACCCCAGCAGATAATTATGAGCTTTGGCTTACAGAGCTCCTTTATGACTACCAAAGAACATTTCCTGGTTGCAGGAGTGAAAGTAAAGCCAGAGGATTAAATCTAGAAGAAAAATGGCAGAAAGAGGTGAATAGCAAGAAAAGAACAGCTGATCATGCAGACTTAACAGTGTGCAAAAGGGGTTTTTTTTTCTAATATTTTTCTATTGTTTGCCCAGAGATGCTAGACCTTCAGTAGCCTACAATGCAGTGGGGAAAGAATGCAGTTATTAGACTGTGTTAAAGAAACTCGAAGAATATGAGATCCTAGGATAAAGATACTTCTATAAGACATGATTTTATTTTTCGAAAAATCTCAGACTGGTGATTTCTTTTTATCATTTAACACGCCTGAGATTGTTGAGTCAGACATGCAGTATTGTAAAGCCTGTGGCAACATTAACTCAAAATCCGCTTATAATAAGGATCAGAAACACAAAATTGAAAAAGTAACTGTTAGATGATTCTCATCTAGATTTCTAAAGGTTGCAAGGCAATATAAATAATGGTACAGGGTATTGAAAGGCAAAGGCAGAGAAAAAGTTACCCTGAGGATTCTGTAAATTGCAAAACTAGGTATGTGGTGAACAAATTAAGACAGTATCTGACATTAAGGTGAAAGTCTGTGTAAACATGACTAAGTTATGTTGAACACAGACAGATAAAACTGAGATAATGGAGGAGTCAAGAAATCAATCCTTACTGTGGTAAGGTAAAATAAAATCTTTAAAAGATAACATACGTAAGTGTTTGGGGAAATGGAGCACGCACTTGCAGGCTGGCAGTATACCAGATGTTAAATCCTGTTGGTCGCTTTAATATTGTAATGAAGTTGTTAATTTGAGTTGTCTCTGTGAGCGCGTCCAGGACTAAATCATCCTTCTCCACCCACACTGCATGGCACTTTTGGAGGCTCCCAGTCACACCCATACTGCCCCAAACATGTCTCACCCATCCTGTGAGTTCTTACTGCACACTTCGCAAGCCTCATTCTCCTGGGCTTTCCATAGTCACTGCTGTACCATGTGCATACTTCATAGCCTTTATAACAGACATGTCATTACTTTTCATTATAAACCAGGGGCTAGGAAAGAGGACCATTGGAAACAGGACAGTCCAGTGGGTTATCAGCCCTTTCTGTGCTCTTCCCATGCTTTGAATTATTGGCAAGATATACAGAGCAGTGAACATCTGCTCCGTAGGACCGGCTCATCCCAATGCAGGAGGCTCCTGCAGGGATGAGGCACAGTGTCACATCTCATGGTGTTCATTTGTCATCTCCCCAGCATGTGTCCTCAAGCCTGGGCTCCCTCTCCTACGAGGGAGCCCGGGAGCCTGGCTTAGCATCAGTAGCACTCACTGTTACCCAGGGACATGGCCAAGGCTGGTGGGGAATCAGGGGCCTTCTCTGATTAATGTATGTTCTGCTGAATCCTGAAGCTAAGGTCCTTCCCCAGGGCGCTGATTCAAGAGACGAGACACATGTCAAGAAATAAGACATATTTTATTTTTGCCAGAAACCTCTACTGCAGTCTGATACCATAATTCCTACTCAAAGAGATCAGGGGCAAAGAGCAGGCCCTCTTAACACCCCCTTAATACCCCATGATTATCTAACTCATTTGATAAAGAGTGATCTGCCTCTCAGTTTCAAACACCCTGAAGTCGGCCACTTACAGAGTCAGGCTTAATCCACTGAGCTGAGGGCAGGAGACTCGGGGAAAGACAGCAATGCCCGGAGATGTCTCTCAAAGGAAACAGATCCCACAAAGCCCAGATCTCTCCTTCTGAGCCATTAAAACTGAGTACTAATTGCCTAGGCAGCCAGGAAAAAAAACCTGTTAGAATAACCTCAGTCAAGCTGCCCGCTTACACAAAAACCCTGAAAAAATCATTTTGCTCAATTTTTTCTTAAGATCTTTGGGCAGTTTTTTTCTGAACCTACAAAAGTGTCCTGGTTTCAGCAGGGATAGAATTAATTTTCCTCCTAGTAGCTGCTATAGTGCTGTGGTTTGGATTTAGGATGAGAACAATGCTGATAACACGCTGATGTTTTAGTTGTTGCTCAGCAGTGCTTACACTAGTCAAGGACTTTTCAGCTTCCCATGCTCTGCCAGGGGCACAAGAAGCTGGGAGGGGGCACAGCCAGGACAGCTGACCCCAACTGGCCACAGGGCTATTCCATACCATATGGTGTCACGCTCAGTATAGAAACTGGGGGGAGTTGGCCAGGGGGCAGCGATCGCTGCTCGGGGCCTGGCTGGGCATCGGTCAGTGGGTGGTGAGCAATTGCATTGTGCATCACTTGTTTTGTATATTCTTTTATCATTATTATTATTACTTTCTCTTCCTCTACTGTCCTATTAAACTGCCTTTATCTCAGCCCACAGGTTTTATTTTTTTTTCCTGATTCTCTCCCTCATCCTGCTGGAGGGGGGCAGTGAGCGAGTGGCTGTGTGGTGCTTGGTTGCCGACTGGGGTTAAACCACAACAAAAGAAGAATGGGCATCTCTTATGGGGAGGAGCAGGAATGGGCGTAAAGCAAAGCTTGGAGCTGCAGAAGGGTAGAACTGAAAATTAATCATTCAAGCATAAAAATCTTCATTATTGTGCACACTTAAGACATCTTCCTGAGTAGGCTAATTTTGAAGGCATCTGCGAAAACCAGAATTACAACAAAGAAGTGGTTATTGCAGTCATGTTTGCAGTGAAATTCTTGTGGGTATATAACAATTTTGTAGAAACAGCGTTAAAATTGTTTAAATTATGTTTAGAGAAGCTGGAGAGTCCAATACGGGTCCCTACTCGATCCTACCCAAGGCCAGAGCAAAATGCTCGATGCTGATGTCATCGGACATTTGGGAATGTTTTGCAATATAAAATGTAGAAAGAGAACATCTGGCATGAAAAAGACGGTTTAAAAACTGGTTTGGAAATAGACAAAAGGGGGCAAGTGCAAGCCGATTTTGGTTAGGAAGGTCTATCTCTGTATTAACAATACAAAGGACCCTAATTAACATATCGTGCTCCTCAGGACTTGAAACTTGAGCCAATAACTCAAGTGAGGACTACAGATTGGCCTGGCTTCTTCAAAAGAGCTAACTCTACTAAAGAGCTAACTCAACTTAAACTCTACTTTAAAGAGCTAAAACTCAAGTTAAATTCTACTAAAGAACTAACTCAAGTTGAGAGCTCAAAAGAGCTAATTCTGCTAAAGAACACTGAAGCAAGCTATCAGTGACTTCTATTTAAGAATTAAGAAATCTTTCACGTGTGACATCCAGGGTCTAATCAAATGGTGCTGTAACTCCTCTACAACATCTCCACTGACTAGCTTTACCTCAACACCATTACTGCTTACCATTTTTCCCATAACTTTTGTTTTCTTCTGCTTGATTCAGTTTCTGTGACACCTGCCCTGTCCCCAGAGGCCAAGCCCCTAACAAGGACTGGGTCTAGCAAGGGGTAAGATTCATTCCCATTATTAATAATATAATATGGTCCAACATGAGTACATTGCACAGTTGAGGATTTTTTATTTTACCAAGTAGAGAGTTGTTACTTACATATAGTTTATTCTCAGTATTCAGGGAAGGTCCATACAGAGCACACAGAACTGGCACGTTATTCTTGTATGGTTTCTTCCTTTTTACACTTTAATCTTCTCTACTAGGGAAAACAAGACACTTGTAGTCCCATGAGGCTTTTAACTAGCAACTTGCAAAATTAGAAGAGAAAAAAAAAAAAAGATTGCCCAAAAAGAAATCAGAGGTGGGGAGTAGGAAAAGGGGGCAGCTTGAGCTAGGCAAGGCAGGCAAGAAATGGGCTAGAAGATGGCAAAAGAAAGACAGATGGGAGCTAATTTGCACAAGACCTTGAAGGAAAGAACAAGGCGTCTGAACTGCATGTGGAAAGCTAAAATACAAGAGATTTCTCCACACATGTTCACACTGAGGAAATGATATTTAGAAGCCTTAATAAGATATGAATTTGGGTAACACTTTAATTGTCTTTCTGAGAGAATGACTCAGGTGATCCAAGACTCAGGACTGTTCTTCTTCTTGTTTTCCCCATCTGTGGAGTCACTAAATAATTATGCCATTATTGTGATCGAGGACTCACTTCTGAGGAATTTCAACAACACCTGGATATACTGACATTAACTGCAGTTTGATGATTAAAATTCCTGCAGTTGCATTAGTAACCAGTTCTTTGACAGGATTAAACAATTCTGTCACTCTTTTGGAAACCCCGCTACTTTACTAATCCACTAATTTAGTTCTTCATACTTACAATGCACTGACCACCAGAAAACAGCACTGATCGCAGGACATGCCTTCTGGGGTGACATTTGAGAATGTCTTTGTAAATATGTCCTAGTTTTCCTCAGTGTTTGAGCAGGCTTTCTTCTCTGTTGAATATCTATCAGCACCTGATGAAGGATCCCAAAAGGGTATTTCTCCATTCCAGAAAAGGCCTCTGGAAAGGCTGCGGTGACACTGCTTTTTTCATCCTCCAGGCCTTGGGTAAGGCAAATGAGCTACGACTTTGCATCTCTCTTGATCTACGCCTTCCTAAAAGCAGAAGTGTATTTCCAGGATCTAAGCTAACAGACTCTAACAAAGGTTCTAACCGTCAAGGGACAAATCAGCCTAGTTTGCAAACTATTGCATCTGGAATTTGCAAAAGATCCCCAGCATGTTATGCACCAAATGTCCATCGTAATTCCTCAAGAGTCAGACACCGAGCTCCCTGAGCAATGCTTCAGCCAAAAAATTCAATTATGCCGAGACACAGGTGATGTGATTAGAGCTGACTGTACTCTGACAATGTCTCATGCTGGATGTGGGCAGGAGAGCACAAGGGCACGACAACGTCAGAAGCCATGCGGCATCCTACGCTTTGCTAGTTGCGTACGGTCACTCCTGCAGCCCTTTTACCTCTAGCAATTTCAGGTGCCAGGCTGCAAGGAGGCACGTTAGGTGAGCCCAAAGACCTACTGAGACGCAGCCCGCATGCAGGTCTAAACATGCATCCTTCTGTGGATGCCCAAATACCTCTTTTTCATGGAAATGCATCACACAGCCAGCGTATAGCAGACAAAATCACTCCAGAGTCCACTCTAGAAAGGTCCCTGTCACATGCCAAAAGGGTAGACAGGATTTGTAGGCAGCTGGAGTCTGGGTTGTCTTTTACTAAAAAGCATGGCTGTACCCAACAAAGCTAAGTCCAGCAGTGTTGACACACAGACTTGGATCAGGAAAATCACCAAGCTTTTGGGATGCTGTTGACAGAGGCTCTAGTACAAAAGATAAATGAAACTTGTGTAAACTCCGATTACCTCTGCTATACATATTCTTTAGATAAAAGGTACCTTTTAGAACTGACTGGAATTCTGTCATTCAGTTCTTTGTTAGTTTTGGCAACTTTCATAAGCACAGATAGATAGAAGCAATTCTGAAAGTCTTGGAAGGGTGCAGAGGAGGCATCAGGAGAAGCATGCACACTACAGAAGACTGTGCCAAAACAAACGAGTTTATGAAGATCACTTTGCTGTACAGTCTATTTGAACATTGTATATGCCATTTCTTTCACCGTGTAGTCTTCAGACTATAAATAAATCAAATTGACATATATTCACAATCTAGCACCATCTGCTGCATAAAACAGGAAGGCATTTTAAAAGCAAAAAAGGATCTGTCCCTTTTCTTACCCGATACATCTTAATCAGTGAAACGTATTTCTGTTTTTACAAATGTGTAGCTTGACTTGAAACATAACGTTTTTTCATTTGAAAAGAACCAGCTGAGGAAACCCTTCTAACTATGGACTCTCATTCACTATTAGTTTCTGCACTGCACTAAAATTTATTTATTTCCAAAACACCAAGCTGAGAGCAAGAAGCAGGAAGGTCTTGTTTGAAGTGTGGTGAATCAGACCTTTGTGCAGAGATACATATAATCAGAGATAAGGGTTATGTTTTGCATATAAATTCATCTAATTTAAGAGAAACATTGGATTTAACAATTGAGACAAATAATTCTCTGCATCATTGTACAGTGTTTTAATTTGCTAATTATATTTTTCAACTGTTTTATATAGACCCTTACAACAGGTCTCTTTTTTTTTTTTTCATTAGCTATGATGAAAACATGAGATATTATTCCCAACAAATTTCATTCAGGAAAAAAAGTTATACATTTCTTTCCTATTTAGTACTCAATTTAAAAAAAAAATATTTATGTGTTCCTGAAATTCTAAATGTCTCTCTTTTTAAAGTTTTTATAAGGTCGTGGCAAAGCGTAGAGGCATATCCTAAAATTAATAGAGGCTGCCTCAAAAAATAAAGCTCTAGCAACTTTGTTGCCCCACAGGACACTAAAATTAACTCATTCAGGAATTTAACTCTCCTTCATTTCTTCAAGAGCTAAGCTGCCTCGTTTGACTGCCACACAACCTGTTACGGAACCACTGAAATCATTTAATATAACAAACTTGTTCACCGTCTCTTAACTCTCTCACACTAAAGCATTGAAAAATTATTTCACTTCCTCCCTCTTCTTTGTCCAAAAGACATTATTCTTAGTAAGCTGGCTGTCAGCAACACAAACCAAAGGGATGTTAAATTAAGTTTCTGCTTTAAAAAAACAGAAAGGAAAAAAGAAAAATAGCCCACAAAATTTCAGTGTAGTGATGCAGTGGATTCTGGCCTGTGCAAAGCTGAAAGTAGTTTTCCTTAAGGGCGCTGACCCAAAGACAACTATCGCTGTGGGCCACAGGGTGCTGCATGCCCTGACCTAAATCCTGCCTGAACTCAGACCAGAGGCTGAAGATGGTCCCCGGAGTCCTTCGTTTCCATCAAAAATTTTCCATTTTGCTTATTTCTACAAGGAGGGGCTCTTAACAGATAAAAAACCACAAACTGTAGGCCACCCATCAGCTGCGTAGCTATTTGGGCAAAATTTTGAGTTGCTGCTTAGCTGAAAATGTGCATTCCCAACAGGATGCTTTAGCCCTGTGCTGTGCCTAGCGGGATCTTTGGTGAAGTACCACTGAAAACTCCAGAGTATCCACCCTCTTTGGTTTTTCAATAAATATACTAAAAGAATACACTCTCTGCTTTTTTGATCATTTCTTTTGGTGAGCTACCGCATAGTGTAGAGTACTGGAAAATGGAAAAGTGGAAGTTCTACACAGATAAATAGGACTCAGAGCTGATATGTATTTTTAATGCTCAAATTTTCTGAATAGAGCTAAAAAAATTGCTCATGCTATAAGAACCAGTCATACACTCCAAAGGTAAAGACAGGCTCCAGCTGCTCTGGCTCACCAGCAGGTTTTACAAACTATAAAGTGTAATAGTTTGTATTATACTTTATATATAGTATATATATATGTGTGTGTATATATATAAAAGTGGCTTCACCACTGCCCATTCTTCCTCCTGTTTTCCCCACGCAACTGTTTACTCATCTGCAATGAGGCTAAAGCAATGCAAAGAGCAAAAAAGCTATGAATTATTCCTCAGCACTCTGAACCTTAGTTTACCGATGTTTTTCCAAATCACGTTTTCTCCATTTCAGGTCAGGACTTCGCATTACCTGGTACCAAATCACTCTCCTCAGGAGCAAGCAGTCTAGTCTACAATTTCAAAAAAAGAATATAAATACAAGCCCTGCCATTATCCTTGAAACAGGAAAATACATTCCAAAGCAGAACAGATTAAAAAAAAATTATGAAACGTTAAACATCAAAAGACCACACCCAGCTGCAAGTCTACAGAAAAACCTTGTGAACTTTGCCGATAGTTTTTCATAATATTTCAGAACATCAGCTCTAAACATCGCTGAACGTACTCCTCAGATCGAGTGGTCCATTTCTTCAGCTACGTTTTTTTCTGTTGCTAAGAAACTTCTTTCTCCTGTTTCTCGTAAAATACAAGTTTATAACATCCGACACGCTGTAGGGAATCATTCCTCATTGGATTGACTTTGAATATACCTGAAAGCATTTTGTTGCTCCTAGATCTTATCTGCTATGGTCCAGTGAACTCCAGTGAGCTTGAGCCCGACCTTGGCATGTTGCTCTTTACCTTCAGGTGATAGTTCAGAAAGTAACTACCCACAGTCAAGTGTAAAATCATTCTTTTCAGACAGTTTTGAGGAAAACAAAAAGATCAGAAGCAATCCGTGACCTTCACCATCCCCTGATCTGAAGCCAAGAGCAGTGAGATTTTCTCCCGGCCCCATGTCTCCTTGTCAGATAGGAAGTCCGAATCCAAGGCTTGCTCCTCACTTCATCCGGTGCAGGTCTGGGGATTCTTTCTTGTACTGAGAATACAGCTTACCAGTACAGCAACTATTTCAAAATGTACCTCCAAGCACATAACTTTTAGTGAAAACAGCAAAACAGTTCCCTAGAAATATTTTCAGCCTGAATGCACCCAAATGAATTCATCGGCTTTTCTGAATCAATAAATCATGCCTTTGCCACGTCAGAGTTGTGGCCTGAGAAAAGGACCCATGCACATTTTCATACCTGTAGCAGAGCTTTCTGATCAGATCACATCTGCGCGTGCGTGAATTTAAAATATGAGCTTAATGCAAAAAGCTTTGAAACTATATCCCTGTAAGTATATCGAGCCGTTGCCTTGCTCAGAAGTGATCAAGTCCTCCCTGAGTCTTGTACTAGCAGCCAGTCCAAAACCTAAAGTCATTTGCCTTACAGCAGACTACGTCTGTCTCACCTATATGTCGAAGAACTTGGCAAATTTTAAATCAGTCCCACTAGCTTCACTGGGAAGACCAGGTATGCAACACCTTTGCAAAAGCAGGTAATTTGCTGAGTTGTTTAAAGCTGTAAACTCAAGTCTTGTGTTTAAACCCATTCAGCAAGTTTAGAGGAGTAAAACCTAGATCCCTGGTCTGTAAGACCTTGCCCTACAGCTTGGTCATTCACCGTGCCATTGATGTCCCATGTGCATCCTCAGGGACACGACAGCCAATTACAGCATTAACTAATGAGATACATGGAAGAGTTTCATACCGAAACCAAGATCGGTTGAAATCCAAGATTACCCCCAAAATCCTTACAATCTGCTTCTTGGCAATGCTCAAGTGCCTCCTGCCAGAGGCACCCAGACTTCTTGATGCTGTTTCTATGAACAGGCTAAAAATCATCAGACCGGTTTCTCAAATTTAAAAAATGGAGGGATTTCAATTGTTTTTTACAGGAATGCCTGAGGCTGAGCATGAATTTCTGGAAACTGAAAGACCAGTTTCCAAAATGTTTAGACTAGTCTGTAATAAATGTCCAAAAGCCATCCCAGTGAATGTATTCTTCTTCTCTCTTGACATCCAGCAAGCAAATAATGTTCTACTCTTCACTCGCAAAACGCAGCTTTCCATTATTCTCTGTTCAACTTCACTCAGAAAAGCCGAGTTCTCGCGTAGCACATGGAATAGGGAAATCTTGTCACTTAATCTCGGCGGCCCTTGAGCCAACCAACCTCTCAGCGAGCAGTATTTACAGGAGGTCTTTTTTTTTTTCTTCAGCCTCACAACCATTCTTTTTGCCTCCGCTTTCCACTTTGCACGGGTCAAATCAGTGTGCTTTTCTCATCTGGAAACCTCTTNGTAAATTCTGTTTCTTTTTCTCTTTTGAAAACCTTTTTTTTTTTTTTTTTTTTTTTTTTTTTTTTTTTTTTTTTTTTTTTTTTTTTTTTTTTTTTTTTTTTTTTTTTTTTTTTTTTTTTTTTTCCGGTGAATGCGGTTAATTATTTCCTCCGCATTGCCAAACGCGGAGGGCACTCTGGCTGTCCTGCAGCGAGCAATCATTCCGAATTCGGAACCTAAAACCGGTTGTCGGGTTTCGCTCGCCGCAGGCGGTGGGCATCGTGGCGGCAGCAGCGGTAAGACCCAGGGCGGCTGAGGCCGCCAAACCCAGCCCGTGCTGCGCCACGGCGGGGTCGCGCAAAAATCCGCTCAGCGCCTCACCTACGACCCGCAGGTTTTTTGCGCCTCCGTTCAGACCCGGATTTGCCGCCGGGGAAACCGAAGGGCGCGGGAACCGCCCCGCCC
>VZTL01057479.1:0-47224 GCA_013400535.1 Scopus umbretta | reverse complement strand
ATATAAAAATAATATAAATAATTATTATCACAATATACATAGTTTTTCAATCTCTCAGAAATTCTGCAGAAACAAATATATTTTTAACGATCCAAATTATTTGTTCCAGAGGCAATCTGTAATAGCCTTGGATGAACACAGTGCAGTCCTGTTCATTTAATAAAATGTAATACTTGCTAGTCAGCATAGTTATTATATAGAATAAAACATCTTTATCACAATATGGTTTCATTTTCTATTTCTGTAACGGAATTTCCCTTTTTCTGTCAGTGTTCTTGAAGGTTGTCAATACTTTTCTGTAACTGATGAATGTAAACCAGTTTGGTGTTGGTCTCACAGGGAAGTCAGTCCCTCACAACAGGTCTGAGTTATTTTGTACTTTGTGTGGAATTTAGTTTTGTCCAAATTTAGGTATCAAGGAGTTGGAGGTCTGTATTTGAGCTGGGTATCCAGACTTCATTTAAAGTCACTGGAGAGAAAGAGGCACTTACACAGCAATGTGTTTTGCCATATCCTTTAAGAGGAGATGAATTGTGCTTTAAAATGCCAAGTTCTCCATATCAATTCTACAAGTATAGACTAGTATGATTACTCCAGATGTAGATATTTGCATCAGGGCAGATGAATTTTAGTATCTCGCAGTTTCTATATTTCTGGAAAAGGCTCTTTTTGGACCTATGGAATCATCAAAACTTTCCAATGAGCAAATCATTTAACCTGGTTAAGAATGGAGTGAATTGTATACTGGAGGTATCTCTTTCTCTTTATTTATTTTAAAGTAAATGTCTATGACTGATTTAGATTAAACCAACTTTATTAAACAACTGTATTAAACTAGGTGAGGTGAAACTCATCCTGTCCAGCTGATTTCCATCAAGGATGAATGTAGCGTGTGCATTTTTTGCTTAAGACAGACCTAATTCAAATGCCTGGAATGGAGGTTCGTCTTCCTTGAAAACCTAAAAATCCAACTCTGTTCAACTAAAGTTAGTCTAGTGGTAAAATGTAGCACCACACTAAGGCATCAAGATCCAGGGGTGTGAGAATGAGAAGAAATAAGTCAACAGCACTCTGCAAGTTGCTACCATAGTTCATATTGTGGAGCTGCAAGGGGTATCACTCTCCTCAGTGATGTTTAAGCTAGGAGCCTTCTATTTCCTGTAATCAGATACTTTTTCTTCCACTCTTCTTACTTTAAAATACTCAAAGGTGAAAGGAAAAAGTTGGAAGAAATCATCAGAGAGGGCAAAAGCTGGCAGAACATCATTACAAGTAACTGTAACAAGTAACTTTGATCTGCTGTGGCTGAAAGGGAATTGCATGGTTGCCACAGAGAGGAGAACCACACAGTTTCACTTATCCAGCATATGTGGAAACATACTCAGACACAGGAGGTGTAGGAGATAGAGCAGGTATTGCATAGGGTTCAGTAGCAAAAATAGAGACAGTGCCATTTTAGAGGCTCCTATGGTACCCTGTCTGACCACTAGCTGTGGCTTCAGAATGGGTCTTACAGGCACGGTGTCATACCTGCCAGTCTCACGTGGAATTTGCTCCTAAAACAGCTTCTGTTGTCACTCAGTGCTTTAGAGAACTGGACATACCCCTTTGGGACATTTTATTAGAGATCCGTTTTCTTTTCCTCAGAACAGAATCAAATCCAACTGAAATAAAATAAAGCCAGAGGTTGACATGTAAATACATAGCATGCCAGATTTCATTTGCAGGTGCTGTAGTTACGCCTGTTGTATCAGTCTTTCCAGCCACACTAAGCAAAACTACTTAAGTGGTGAACTCCTTTCAAGGACCTTATTGATGTGTTTTATAGATTGCTTATAGATAGGGAGTGAAAGGCTCCATTGATTATACTATTTTGCAAGGTGATATTGACAACATTTAGAATAAAAATTATTTGTACTGTTTCCCACTGTCCATCCATGATAGATTCATTTGATAGGTCATTCTGTAGCCTGTCCTTCTGGGAGGTTTCTGGGATCGAGGTTTTGCACAACCACATTTTATTGACAAAACTATTCTTTCTGGCAGGACGTTAATTTGTTTGGTCCCACGGACAGAAATTTCTTTGCCAATCCAGGCTGTCATGCAGAAAAATGTCATAGACCAGAATAACTCATTTTTCAATCTGGAAGTCTCCAAATAGTTAAGCGGGATCTAGACTAGATGCTATGACTGATGTCAAAGATCCATAAATACTTTCTGTACTTGAAGCAGGTGAGGCTTATCATTAAGTACTGATAAATTTCTTCCTGTGTGCTATTTACCCCGATAGTTTGAAGAATGCCTTGTTTTATTTATTGGAGGACTTAAGTGTGTGTCTCAGAGGTGTAATGATCTTAATAGCTTACTAAAAGTACACACTTCTCATTAAATTACTCATTATCTTCCTCTATGTTAAAAACATTAGGTATTCTCTGTTCAAAATCTGGTATTCTATATGATGTAAGTCGTCACCTCTGTTGTGATCTGTGGAAAGATTCTGTGTTACTGTTCTGTGTTAAGACGGAAAATATGTACAGCATATTGGGGTATGCAGTAGCCATGAAATTTAACCATTGAGTGATCTTCGCTATATAGTGATACTCACTGTATTTCTTTAATCAGACTTGAGATATGTTGGCTGCAGTGCCAGTGTGGCATGTCTAGCTTTTTAAAAAATGAAGTGTGCGCTAGCAAGTACTGAGTTTTGCATCTTCCTGGTAGCTTTACCTGCTTGGTAATATAATATTTGAGGTAAGACTAGTTAGAATTTAGATTCACGGGAAGCGGGCCTTTCTCAGGATGTTTTCATTTTTAATCAGCCCACAAATGATCTTCTGAGTCATCCTTATTAAGAAATCTGCTAGAAATACACAAATTTGCAACATGTAAACAAATTTGGGAGCAGGTAATTTCAGGAGAGAAATTTGCAAGTTCTCTGCTTTCCCTTTCACATCCGTGAATGTTTTATCTGACACCAGTGATGTTTTATCTTTTCTAATGGTATTGAAGTTTTTTAAAGGATTCGTACAATCTGTGTACATATCAGATTGCACCTTTACCTGAAATGTTTGTATGAATTCTCATGAGGTTCATTGCTTTTACTATTTCTTGTAATACTCCTTGTATCATTTCACAGTTTTCTTAGCTGGCAGCACCCAAAGATTACAAGCACTAAAGGCCTTTAATTTTCTGAATATATCTTGAAGAAAGAAAAATGACCACCTCTTGTACCACAGTTCATGTTTTTTGAAGTCCATCACCACCAGGGCTTTGAATAATAAAATAAATAAAGGACACATATAAGTGGTCTGTTCTTTATACATTCATACAGGCGTGTGAGGTTGTTATGAAGAGACAGTGCTATTCAGAAAACTGTGATCATGTTTTTTAGAATCCACATGACAAGGTAAGTAGTAATTTATCAGAACAGTGACTCCCTGTCGGTGTAATTAGTGTTGAGATCACAGTAAATCAATTACTGTCAGTTACTGACAAAGATAATTGCTCTCAACTGGAAGCTCAGGGAAAAGGATACTGTATTTACACGCTCTTGTTGTACTTCTTGGTGTTAGAGACACCTTTGTTGCATGCTCATTAACTTAAGAAACATGAGGGACACTCTTTTCACCTGGTAGCTAGTTAAACAGAAGTAATAACAGTAAAGCTTTGACTTAGAACCTGATCCATGCAGTCCTTTAGAAAAATAACTTGCATTAGGAAGCTTATATATGGGGAATATAACTGAGATTACTTCTCACTTGGCAAGAATTATTCAACAAAGTTATTTTTTAATTCGTGTTGGTGGTCTTATTCTCTCATTTGTATCATCAGTTCAGGTTTTTCAGTGCTATATGAAATAAAAGAAATACAAGGGTTTAGCCTGTAGAAGACAAAATTTTTCAGGTTAATTAAAAATCAAGTAATTAAGGGAATTTATGCAGTTTCATGCTGCTCTTATCTGACTACAATTCATTTTTGAGTAGCAAAACCAAACTTTAAAACCATGAGATTTTTCAGTGGTGACTACAGGAAAATAGTGACATCTTATAAGACTTTGATGTTAGGTTTGTTGTACAAAATATCTGGGAATTTCTTTGATCCACCTAAAAAAAAATCCAAAGAGAATGAATGTCACACAAATATTAGGGCTCTCATTTCCTTCCCCTGTGTTTTTTCTTCTTTGTTCCAGATGGTTTCTGAATTTTATGAGGGGGGAATTTTAGGAAATTCAAATAAAAAAAAAGCTCTGCGTATAGCAGGTGACTAAAATGAGGAAAAAAACAACCTAGGATTCTCATTTTATTTTACTGCTCATTCCTTTATTCACTCTGAGTCCTTTATTCACTATGATTGAGGGGGAAAAAAAAGAAAAGAAACAAGAAATGTTTCATCCAAAAGTAGCAAAATATTGCAAATTTAAAAGATAGAGAGATAATCCTTATTTGGAAGAAACATACAATTAAAATTACTTTAAATCTGCTTCAGTTCTGTGATCCTCAAAACTTTTAGTGGCTGTACAAATATTTAATATTCAGTTGGGTTGTAGTGCCACTGTGCATCTGTGATTTTAAATTAGGCTGTGTCTTCAGAATTTCCTTGATCTTAGAGGTAGCACATGTATTGGTCTAGATTTGGCTTTCTTACTTAGCTTTGGAAAAATGCTTTATGAACATGACCATCACAAGTATGAATTAAAATCTTGTTTAATTAAAAATTACCATTTGTTAACATGTGGTGGTATTTTTTATTAGTTTAAGTTATTACCTTGGGATAGTATTAGTTTGTTATGGATTTTCTTATCTTAATTATAAAACACGTTGTGTTGCAAAACTTGCAGAAAAAATCAAAATTTCTAAAATCCTTCCCTGAATTTTTTGAAATCCTTTTGGGTTAATAGGGATTGATTCAGATTTGTGGAAGCTGTTCTGTTTGCTCTTTAAGAAACAAAAGAGGAAAAAAGGTTATAATTATTTTGACCTTTTTTTACCATCACTCTGTATAAACCCAGATTTGTTACACATCTTTCCTGCCCAAGTTGTGTTACAAAATAAATCTTGGTGTCCTGGTTTCAGCTGGGATAGAGTTAATTTTCTTCCTAGGAGATGGTATAGCGCTGTGGTTTGGATTTAATATGAGGGTAATGCTGATAACACGCTGATGGTTTAGTTGTTGCTCAGTAGTGTTTACACTAGTCAAGGACTTTTTGGCTTCCCATGCTCTGCCAGGGGCACAAGAAGCTGGGAGGGGGCACAGCCAGGGCAGCTGCCCCAAACTGGCCACAGGGCTATTCCATACCATATGGCGTCACGCTTAGTATAGAAACTGGGGGGAGTTGGCCGGGGGGCAGCGATCGCTGCTCGGGGCCTGGCTGGGCATCGGTCAGCGGGTGGTGAGCAATGGCATTGTGCATCGCTTGTTTTGTATATTATTATTATTATTATTATTATCATTATCATTATTATTTTCCCGTCCTTTTCTGTCCTATTAAACTGTCTTTATCTGAACCCACAAATTTTTTTTTTTTTTTCCTTCCAATTCTCTCCCCCATCCCACTGTGGAGGGGGAGAATGAGCAAGCAGCTGTGTGGTGTTTGGTTGCCTGCCAGTGTAAACATGGTAGTAAAAAATCTGATTGCTTTGTATCAAGTAAGGGTGAACCTTCTGGAACATGACTGCAGAGTGCTTCTGTCCTGAGAGCGGCTGAGCATA
Source organism: Scopus umbretta (assembly GCA_013400535.1). NCBI lineage: Eukaryota > Metazoa > Chordata > Aves > Pelecaniformes > Scopidae > Scopus > Scopus umbretta. The sequence continues at coordinate 41,516 of VZTL01057479.1, read as the reverse complement.
TCAGCTGGGGGATTCTTCCAGGATGCAGGGAAGGCCAAGCTGAGAAGGAGATATTTAGGAAGCAATGAGTATACAGAGAGGGTAGGAAACAAGAAGGCAGGTATTTGGCCAGGCTAAAAAAATGACAAAGACTTTTCTTGAAGAACTGTTGTGGCGACAGACCTTTCTTACCACTTCTTTTTTGCTGTTCCGTCTCACTGAAGAGTTAGTCTATTTTAAAAAGTACACTATTGTAGTAAAACAGAAGTATTGAGATCCAAAGCCTTTTGGTGCCTTTGGGGTGTTGCTTTATGCAAAAAGTACTGGCAGACTTGTATGAAAACTCTTGCTAATTATGGGTCAACTTACTTCACTAAAAGTCAGGTGTAATCTGTCTGCTGGCATACTGGGCTCTATTTTATCCCATATATGTTCACCTATTGTGCTATAAAAGAAAAATTCCTCATCAAATACAGGATCTTACACCACGTTGTTGCAAAATTGGCTGCAAATACTGTATTGCCCCTACTAAATTTTTATCGTTGTCAGTAATGCACTGGGTTATCTATTCAATACTAAATTTGACAGTGCAATAATGCCAGTATCTTACTTTGTCCAGAATTGTAGCCTTTATATTTTTATGGTTCCTGGCTTCCCTGTTTTCAGTTTCAGTTCTTGCTGTTTGTCTTTTGATATTTTCTATGTCACTCTTAGAGAAGCTAAGAGTTAATCAGACTCTTTTACACATATCTGTGGCTTCAAGAAGTTATTGGGTGCACTCCGACCTGTGCAGTAAGGACTTTTGCAGGTATGATACATTTTTATAAAATTAAATAAATCCAAATGTTCAAATCTTTATGTTACCTTCTTTATATAGTCTGTATACATACCTTTTAGATACGCTAGCAAAGGGTGTGGTATTTGTCTGCTATTCTTTTTCTGCTAATGCTGAATTACTGAACTGCTGATTCTCATTCCTTGGATAATAAAATGAATCTGAACCCCTTCAACTCCTATAAGGCCACACAACACACAGCCTGACGTTTTAATTAATGAAGTAACCTCATGGAAATGAAAGAAAAGGTCACAAAAGGAATACGGTTTGGAATACAGCTTGGCTAATTTAAGATGCTAAACTAGGCATTGTCTCACTTCAAGTTTAGATTACAGGGTTCTGGGGGTGGGGATTAGCTAGTCTGTGCAAAACGGTGTGTTTCCTGTACAGTTAACGGAGACCGTGGCCTCAGGCAAACGGTCCAGTCTACCTCATTTAGGTTCCTTCTTCAGCCGAAAATACCAAATCCTCCTTCCGAGTGTTCAGGGTCCAAAAAGTGTCATTCTCCTCTGGTTTGATTTGTGTTTCTGACATCAAAAATACTATGGAAAATGTAGATTATAGCTTTTACCCATCCTGTTGCAGATGACAGAAGTTTTTGGGGTTTCCCTAGGGATCTTAGGCATAGTTCGGATGCCTGTCTACCAAAACATGTATTGAAGTGCCATTCTAGGCAGGAGGAAAGTGCAGATCTCTCGGAAATAAGAAAACGCAGCAGATTGCAATTAAATGGCAGAGGAGCTTCCAGAGAAAAGTGGCCGCTGTATGAATAGGCACTCACAAATTTAGGCAGACCTAGAAAGCAGGGGGATGTACTGTGTCCTGGAATATTTCTGGTAACTCCGTAGAAGCATAAACAGGTTTTACTTAAACTGATTCCCACTCCCATGTTCTATGATTAAAAGAAAAAAATTCCTTTAAAAGGTGGATGAATCCATATATAATAGGCTTTTTGCTTTCATTTCAGGACTGGTCACTTGGCTAATGTGATTAATAGTTAGTATTCATGGCCATCCCTTTAGTAAGTGACAACTTTTTAGTTTCCAAAGACGACAGTAGCAGGGAAAACAAAGTCCCTCACACTCTTTTTGCCTTCTAGCCTCCTTTCCAATTTTCCAAATATTGAAAGTGCATCTAGGAGCAAGCATTACCAAGAAAATTGATGAAAAATGTGTTATTATGAGAACAAGCTACAATTTTCTTTTTTGTTACTCAAACTGATCTACTGTTATCTGTGGCAGCCATCATTCTTCATAGTCAGTTGGCTCACAAAGCTGTAACAATAACACGTTTACAGTGCCAGTACTTACATTGCTTGTACCTTGCCTAAAGCTAATGTAAGAGGAAAAAGCCATGCTTATATTATGAGGATCTATGTAAACAATTTCACTTCCTTGCAGACTTGCAGTTGTGTACTTTTGAAAGATTTGGATGATAATTCTTGCTATCTTTAGTAATACAAGTCAGTTTTTGTTTTTCAGCATGCAACATGTGCTTACACAATGTGTATTTTTTAAAGTTACAAAAAGTACACTTCAAAAGTCCGTGATGAGAAAAGGCTTTCGATTTGCTGCATTGTAAAAAATAACAGGTTAGGCAGCAATACAAATACTGTTCTCTTAAGAGTTTGGTGCAAGCTCATAGGTTTACTTGTTGGTGATTGATAACCATAATATTTTTATATCACTTTCTTGCTGACCTCAGGCACCAGTAAAGCTGAAGGACGTCAGGTTTTGTGAATAATGCCACTGGAAGACATTAATACACATTTTTCTTAATCCTAGAAACTGAAAACATCTGCTTGAATTCTGTAGCATGCAGGGTGGGTGTGCGTTCAACATCAGGCAGCTTTCAGAGAATCAGCTGATTTTGCTCCCAGCAGTGGGTTTTGCTTCAGTCAGTGGGAAATTATTTCAGAAGGATTTAGATGGTGCAGGAATAATTGGTTTAATAAGAAAAACTAAATGAAAACTTAAAAAAGACAAGTACTTTTCTACTGCATTCGTGCATCGCTGCTTATATCAACTATTTGTTAACAGGCAAGTGTTATACCTTATTTCTTTCTATTTCATGCTAACTTAATGGCAGCAATAAATACAAAAATAAAATGGATTACACCATAGTTTGCTTCTCGGTTATTACAATATCATGTTTTTAATAATAATTTTACTGGTGCACATTCTATGGTATTTTCATGATCATTAATTTCACAATGAGGAAGACTTTCACATTTCAGTTTCCCCTAACATCCTACAAATGAAAAGTACATCATTATTTACATTTTATAAAAAATTAGTCTTAAAAATTTTCAAACTGAAAAAAAACAGATTAGAATAAAAATATAATGTTCTAGAATAAAATCGTGAAAATTCAAGAGAGATATTAGAGGGGGATATTAATACAGATAGTAAGGAGTGTAGGAGCAGCTTTTTAAATTGGGGAGAAATTTCTGCTTCCCTTGTATGAATGCATTTTTCTTATAACAGCTTTTCAAACAAAAATCTCCAGAGAGATATTCCTCCTGTCTGAATTTAGAGGCTAATTTTTCAAGGAGATCAACAGCATAGTATATTAATCAATTTCTAACTGTGTGAGAACACAGAAGATGTATTTTCTGCATTTATTCCAACTGGTAATTTCAGGCCTCTGCATCATCCAAATTTAAATGGTATTGCTGTTTATTTAAAAATGTTCATCTCTCCAGTCTTGTCCATTGGAAATTCTTAAATAGAGAAAACTGAAGAGATAATTCTAAATTTTTTCAAGATAGTATTGAAACTTCTGTAGAGCTGGGAAGCCACAGTCAGTATCTGAACAGGTGCACCTGTCCATGGCTTCTTTTTTTGCCTGCATGGTTAGTGCTTTGTTCTAAGGGCAACCGGGTAGTGGCAGCGGGGACAACCATGGGGTGCACGCTCAGATCTCACCACAACACGCACCTAGGACGCAGCCACGATGCCTGTCCCTGGAGAGCTGGAGACACTGTTGAACTTACCCACAGTTTGCCCATAACTGTAGAGGCTGATGCCACTGCCTTCCAAGCAGCATCTTCTCTGTTTGTGGAGTAGCCCATGCACTAGGAACATGTAGATATTTGAAGAACAGTTTACTGAGTTCAGTAATTCGATATATACTGTATTAGCATACACAGGTGTGTGTGCACATGCACATCTGTATATTTTATGCTCCTCAGAGACTCTTTTACTGATAAGATACTTTGAAATAAAAAATCGTTTTTTCATCCGAAAAACGATTTTAACTTTAGTGTCAGTTATACTGAATAATAAGTTCACTTCTGTGTTAATATTTCCGGAAATTTGCAAAGTTCTTCAGAAAACTATTCTCTCCTCTTGTGGATGCCAAGCCTTGTGGCCTACCCATGGGATATATAAGTGTCTTCCTTTGTGGGAGGTAAATAGCCTTTTCCAATGAATAAGATACTTACATGCAGGTACTTCTGCAGATATTTATACCTGGCTTTTGGTATTAGTTGAATCTTCTATTTTTTTTTTTTTAATTATTATTAGCCATTTAAAAGTTAGTGTATTCTGTGAGTGAAAACAATGGCAAAGTTTTGTTTCAGAGTAAGTTCCTAGAACTGTTACTGTCAATGGACTATGTACATACCGCTGTCTGCTGCTTATTATACAAGTAGCATGCAATGTTGTTTGTTGTCTGGGGTCACTGTAAGAGTAATTTTTTGATGGGCAAGGCAAGCACTACAGTTTTTAGATGGTGTGACAGCAGTAGTTCCTTGTCATGTCACTTGCTTTTTCTTTCCTTTTGTGAAAAATAAGTATTTCATTAATATCTATAATGCACAAAATTACTGAAATTCAACTTTTGAAAAAAAAAAAGGAGACAACTGTTTGTATAAGAGTTTGCATGTGTATCCATAGTACATGTCCTGTGTCACTCCCTCATATATGTTACTGTATTTTGGCAACCTTGTGTGGGCCTGTTGTCTGATTCCATTGGCCTGGAATGTCCTAAGAGGAGCTCAAAGCTCTGTTAATTCTGTTTGCTGTGTGCTAGGTTCACACTGGTTCATCTAAGGAAATCAGGTGGCCACAAACCACACAAAACCAAAGAAAAGAGTGAAACTTGCTTCCCTTTCAGAGCTGTTGTCCAATGTATTTTCTACTCAGTGCTCTACCATTGTCGGTAAGCAACTAACTGTAAAGAATGGGTTGAAATAGAATATACTCTGAAGGCAAATTCACTTTTGAAGCTGACTTCCTGGGCAGGTAGTTTAGCTTTGTGTAATGAACTCTTCTCCTATTACCTCACGAATGTTTTAAGTCTGTTGTCTTACAGAAAAACACAAAGTGACAGGAACTACTGTTTAAGGAGAGTTCATTCTAATACAAAATTATATAAAATGACAGAAGAACGTAAAATACAAGTAAACTATTTGGTAAAACATTGCACACACATTTGAACATTTAGATAATTATGCTTCTCCTATCAAAACTAAGTTACTGTACTTTTCATCATACTGGCCTTTAGGTTCTTCTGCCTTTTCAAGATTTTTTTCTTTTTTTGTTACTTTGGCATTATTTTCACCCTATATTAATTAATGGTATTTCTTGATTGCTAGGTGCACCATATCCTTACCTCTTTAATTTTGAATAGCAGCAAACAAATATAATAGACACATGTTATCTCACAAAAGCTTAGCAGTATAATGCTCAGGAGCTCCTCAGTGACACAACAAGGGATGTGCATCAGTTTTCTACTTCTCATATCATGTACAATTTAATTTCTTACACAGTATTCATTGTAATGGTTCACAATAATTTTAATTGATTTTATCTAACCCTTCAGTGACAACAGTTATGAAATATCTTCATATCCCATTCCCTGATCCTGCAGGGGATGAGATATACAATGGGAGGACTCAAAACAGTCACACAAAGCCTAAATTTTAGTTCCACACATGCAAATACTTTATTTCAGGTGTAAATGCTTAAAGTTTATTTAAATACACAGATTAATTTGTTATGTTACAGAAAGTTCTGCGATAGCACACAGATTCACATTGCTTCCAGCCTGCCTGAACATTGTTTGTTTGGGACTTGGGCACCTGCAGTGTTCCTAAATCCCAGTCTGTCTTCTTTCCAATATTCTGTACCTTAATGAATTCATTAGGTGCTTTCAGATTTTGGCTGAAAATCACTTGTTAGCTCAAATTTAGTCTGTAACTTTCCTATTCTAGGAAGGGAAAATACCTGCCTGGTTCTGTGGTGGATGAGCTCTACAGAATGCTACAAGCAACCTCACACATGCAGGGCCTGGTCCTTATGGGAGACTTCAGCCGCCCCAATATCTGCTGGAGGAACAATACAGCAGGGCATAGGAAATCTTGTCATGAATCTAGAACTGGTGACAACTTCCTGACACAAGTGATAGAGAAGCCAATGAGGAGAGGTGCTCTACTGGACCTCATACTCACAAACAAGGAAGGGCTCATTGGGGATGTGAAGGCTGAAGGCAGCCTTGGCTGCAGTGACCATGAGATGGTGGAGTTCAGCATCCTGAGAGGAGGGACAAGGGCAAAAAGCAAGATCATGAGTCTGGACTTCAGGAGAGGAGACTTTGGACTCTTCAGGGATCTTCTTGAAAGAGTCCCATAGGATAAGACCCCAGAGGGCAGAGGAGCCAAGAAAGCTCGTTGTTATTCAAGGACCACATCCTCCAATTAAAGAGCAGTCCATGCCACTGGGCAGGAAGTCAGGCAAAAATCGTAGGAGGCTTGCATGGATGAACAAGTTGCTCCTGGCAAAACTCAAATGTAAGAAGGAAGCATACAGAAGGTGGAAGCAAGGACACGTGACCCAGGAGGAGTACAAAGTTGCTGTCCAGTCTTACAAGGGCAGAGTTAGGAAAGCCAAAGCCCAGTTGAATCTGTGGAAAGATGTCAAAGGCAACAATAAAGGAATCTATGAGTACATAAAGAGCAAAATGATGACTAGGGAAAACCTGTACCTGCTGCTGAAAGGGCAGCAGTCCTGGTGACATAGGATATAGAATATGCTGAGGTATTCAGTTCCTCCTTCTTCTCAGTCTTTACTAATAAGACCAGCCTTCATAAATCCGAGGACCCAGAGAACAGGGGGAAAGTCTGGAGCTAGGAAGACTTAACCCATGGTGGAGGAGCAGATCAGATTTAAACAAATTGGATATACACAAGTCCATGAGCCCTGATGGGATGCATCCAAGAGTGCTGAAGGAGAGGACTGATGTAATTTTGAGGCCACTCTGGATTATGTGAATGGTCATGGAGATTGGGAGAGGTGCTTGAGGAAACGAGAAAAGCAAATAACACTCCCATCCCCAAAAAGGGCAAGAACGAAGATGCAGAGATCAGCTGATCAGCCTCACTTCCATCCCTTGGAAGATAATGGAACAAGTAGACCTGGAAACCACATCCAGGCACATTAAGGACAAGAAGAGAGTAGTCAGCATGGATTCACCAAGGGGAGAGATGTTTGACCAACTGGATACCCCTCTATGATGAAATGGCTGGCTTGTTAGATGAGGGGAGAACAGTGGGTATTGTCTACCTGGATTTCACTTAAGCCTTTAACACCGTCTCCCATAAGATCCTCTTAGAGAAGCTGATGAAGTATGGGCTGGATGAGCAGACAGTGAGGTGGATTGAAAACTGGTTGAACATCCGGGCCCAGAGGGTGGTGATCAGAGGCATGAAGTCTAGTTGGAGGACAGTAACTAGCAGTGTACCCCAGGGGTCAATATTGGATCCAGTACTGCTCAATATCTCTATCCCCGGGGTATCCACCCCCTGAGCTNGCCCAAGTAACTAGTGATAGGACGAGAGGTAATGTCCTCAAGTTGCACCAGGGGAGGTTTAGATTGGATATTAGGAAAAATTTCTTTCCTGAAAGAGTGGTGAGGCATTGGAATAGGCTGCCCAGGGAGGTGGTGGGGTCCCCATCCCTGGAGGTGTTCAAACAACGTGTGGATGTGGCACTTCAAGACATGGTTTAGTAGGCATGGTGGTGTTGGGTTGATGGTTGGACTAGGTGATCTCAGAGGTCTTTTCCAACCTTAATGATTCTATGATTATATGATTCTGTCTTCATTAATGATTTGGATGATGGTGCAGAGTTTATCAATTTTGCTGATTACACAAAACTGGGAAGAGTGGCTGATACTCCAGAAGGTGTTTGCAGCCATCCAGAGGGGCTTCGACAGTCTGGAGAAATGGGCTGATGGGAACATCATGAAGTTCAGCAGAGGCAAATGCCAACTCCTGCACCTAGGGAAGAGTTATCCCAGGCACCAGGACGTGGTGGGGCCAACTGGCTGGAAATCAACTTTGCAGAAAAGGACCTGGGAGTCCTGGTGCACACCAAGTTGAACACGAGCCAACAATGAGCCTTTGTGGCAAAGACCACCAGCAGCCTTCTGCGCTGTATTAGGAGGAGTGTTACGAGCAGGTCAAAGCAGCTGATCCTTGCCCTCCACTCAGCGCAGGTGAGGCTACACCTGGAGTAGTGTGTCCAATTTTGGGCTTCTCATTACAAGAGAGACATGGAGATACTGGAGAGTCTCCAGCAAAGGGTCACAAGGACGATTAAGGGACTGGAGCATCTTTCATGTGAGGAAAGACTGAGAGAGATGGGACTGTTCAGCTTGGAGAAGAGAAGGCTCAGGGGAGATCTTTTCAATGTCTGTAAATACCTAGAGGGTGTAAAGAGGAGGGAGCCAGGCTTTTTGCAGTGGTGCCCAGTGACAGAACAGGAGACAATGGGCACAATGTGAAACACAGGAGGTTCCCTGTGAACATCAGGAAACACTTTTTCACTGTAAGGGTGACTGAGCACTGGAATAGGTTGCCCAGAGAGGTTCTGGAGTCTCCATCTTTGGAGAGATACAAAAGCCATCTAGGCATGGTCCTGAACAACTGACTCTAGGTGGCCCTGCTTGAGCAGGGGGGTTGGACAAGATGACTTCCAGAGGTCCCTTCCAACCTCAACTATTCTGTGATTCTGTGATAGAAGAGGCAGTTTTTAAGTAAGCGTCTCACCATTGCTGTCTATTTCTCCAGCCTGAGGCAGAGACGTATGAATCCTTCCAATTTTAACCTGAGAAGCCTAGAAATTAGATGTGGTCAGGAGTATAAACTATTTCAATTTATTTTCTTTACATCTAGAAGAGGTCTCTCATCTCTGATCTGGTTTATACTGAAGATAGTTCTTTTCATCTTTTTCTATCTTTTTGTTCTCCAGCCAGACACACAATTACCGTGGGACGAAATCTAGTATAGGTAGGTGAGAAGCTGTTTTCAGTGTAGATGCACAATTTTGTTTGGAAAGGGAATTCTAAGGTTCTGTTCCTTGGAATACTTTTGTTTTCAGAATACGTGCATTTAGTGAGCAAAGATGCAAACCCAGTTCTATCCTGTTCATACTGGATGCTCCAACTGTAAAATTATGGAGCAGAAGAGGTTCTTTACATTGCAAAAAGTTTATCAAGAGGGAAATGTTATCGTTGCTATGCAAAAGATATCTATACTCTTCTTTCCCTGATATCCTCTAATGGGGGAAAACAAATTTTGCTCCATGAGAATGAAGGTGTCCGATATTTTCCTATTTATTCCATATAGCCTTAGCAGGTCCATTATCACCACATGTGGTATCTTGGAGTAAATGGAGGGAGGGAATTCAGAAGAAAAAGAGAGGGTCAGCAGTGGCACATCTGCACTGCAGGTAGGGATATTCCGTTTCCTGGAGAGACCGTAGGCAAGGGACACACCCACACAGTATTGCATTCATCTGGGAAACTATATTTCCACAAAATAAAATACCACTGGGGTAGTGGTTCTCTGATTTTGGTAGGAAGCTGTGTAGAATGAATCCTGAGGAATTACATATCACAGGTTGTAATATGTCTGGTTTGGAAATTTCTGCTTAATGTATTGCAGAAGGAAAAGGACATTTGAAATGCTGTAAATACGAGGAAGTTGTATCCTGGTTAAAAAGCACAAGAACTTGGAATTTCCGTGTATTCTTCGCTTAGCTCTTTTAGTAACATCTGGATTATGTTTTTCATGAAGATTTCTATTTAAAGTGACAGGAAATCATCTTGGCAAGTGGCAAAATAGTTCATTTAATTTCTGATTTAATGAGGCAAATGGAGATGAGCTACATTTGTTGCTAGTTTGGGAGCATTTGTGTGACTTTTTTAGGCAATTCTTTATGTTGAATAATAACAACAACAACAATGACAACCAAAAAAACAAACCATACCCTCAGAAGAGGCCACCAGTGATACTGTGGATTTATGACTATACCTTGGGATCTTTTTAGGCTCAGTCCTGCAGATGTCTGAACTCTGAAAGGGGAGAGCCTCTTGGTGCGAGTTGAAAGCTGCACACTTGGAGCCTCTCCTGATAGAGCTCTGCAGAGTCTGACACTTCGTTAAAACTCCTCAAAGCGTTATGTCTCCTCGATTATGACAGCTAAAAACCCAAAGATAATAATGGAGTACATGTTATATGACTTTGGAAATGTTTAGAAGAGCTTGTAATATAAAAATGACATAGTACGTTGGGTTTGCAAAGATGATGGCATGGCACGCCAAGCATTTAACTGTGTGCTTAAATCCATTCTGAGGCAGTAATATGCATAAGTCTGTATTTAAATGTTCTGTTGAGTTGGAACCTTAATCTTGCCAACTCAATGACCTTAGCAGACTACTGTAGGAGTTAATGCAAGCAAGACAGGTAGTAAAGCTAATGCACCTGAACAGCGTTACAGGAAGTTTCCAGGTGCAGCTTGGGGTGTTGCAGTTCTTCAGTGGGTGATTCTGCTCTCCTTAATAACTGCAAACGTGGTTAATGTGTCCCCTCTGTCTGGGGCTCTCAAAAATTTTTAAGTGAAATTGTTTAAGAAAAACAAAGTAAGAGGACTAAATTTTTAAGTATTGTCAGTCAAATAGCTGGGCTTTTAACACCAGCTGAAGTCCAGCTTGGCAGTACTTAAACTGTGGCTACAAAGACGACAGAGGCTCTCTATTCACAAGGAACCAGATGGAGAAGACAAGGAGCAATGGCTCCAAGTTGCACTGGGAGAGGTTTCATCTCAATATAAGAAAGAAAATGTTTACAGTGAGAACAGTCAATCACTGGAACAACCTCCTCAAGGACATGGTAGAGCCCCTGTCACTGGAGGTTTCAGAATGCAATTGGACCTGGTGCTAGATAATCTTACGTAGGCTCCCTTTCCCACAAAAGGTTAAACCAGATGATCTTTCAAGATCCCTTCCAACCTGGGCTGTTCTATGGTGATGTGTCTTATTCAATTATTCTCTTTTTTTTTGTTGTTTTATTGGACATTATCCAAGTCACCATCTCAAGCATAGTGAACCAAATTAAAAATGACTGTATTATCAAACAAGACATGATATTTCCACAGTTATCTTAAATATATATGGTTCCTTTTAGGATTTCCAGGATGGTAAATGGTAGAGCTTCAGAGATTTCTTTCCTGAGGCTGAAATAAAAAAAAAGAACCCCCCTCCCCTTCTTCTTTTCTAAAGCATTGGCTATTTGAGGAAACTGAAAATAACATCATCATGAAAAATTCTAAAAGAAGACCTTGTTTTTATATTTGCAGATTTTAATTTTTAATTCTAAAATGAAGTTGACATTTCTTATTTAGCTTATGGAAGTACAGCATGCATAACATGAACTTTCACAGCCCTTACACAAGGTGATACAGATGATGATGTTTTAAGAATATTTTGTTAGATGCTATTTTGCATGTTTCTGCTTTTCATATTTTTGAAATATCTGGAGGTTCAGATGCTGATCATCATGTGTATTTACTTGAATTAGAATCATTATTTTGCATGTATGTATGATTTGATTTATTTCATTTGTACTAAAAATTTAAATCTGTATTTTCCCACCCTTTCCCAGCAAACCATGAGCAGGTAAAAATATACTTTGTGTATGTCGTAATTTTTAACTTAAATGGCTTTTGCTTACTAAATTCTTTTTTATCTTCTTCATGACCAAACATTGACGTAATATGCAACAAACTTAAACTGGAAATGAGAATTGCAAAATTCAAAATTTTACACTGTTGTCAAAGAAAGAGAAAGAACTTTCTAGATATGGATTGCTGCTAACTAGCTTTCATTCCAGTCTGAATGGAAAAATTTACCGTGATGATAATCTGAAAAATACTTTTATGTCAAGCAGTCAGAAGAGAAATCAGAAAGCCAGAGGCAGACATCAGTGTCTATCTGTGGAGTGCTTGGGCATTTTACATGAACCCTTGGATAGAAAGTAAACCAGAGTTTTAGTTTTCTCCCTGTCGTCTTAGTGCCTTTGCGACAAAGCCAAAGGCAGATTTCCTTTTCCTTGCTCTCCTTTGGTGCGGTGATCGTTGCATTTCTGCCTTTGTCTCCAGTGTCAAAAGGAAGGTTGATGAATCATCTAAATCCATATAACGTGTGTTAGGGCTGCTAGGGGTTGTTAGGTTTGCAGGTTCAACCAGCGGTGAAGCTGAGCACCTATCCCAGGGACGCACGCCCATGCAGAGGACACCGACATGGCTGGTCACACAGGCTGCCACGGACGCCCACTAGTGCAGCACACGAACGACAGTCTCCAGGTTCACAAGCGCGCACACACACACACAATTACGGATCCCCTGAGTACTGTCACGGGCTCTCTGCCCGCCTGGCAGCAGTGCATGCATCTGCGTGCATCCCGGCACCTATTACCCACGCCACGGTTCCCGTACTCACCAGCCGGTCCACCTGGGTGCTCGCTGCGAACACACAGCACTCACACACTCGTCCCACAGGCGCCCCACACTCGCAGGTCCCCCCACATACCAGCATGGACCCTCCACCTGTCACCTTGCCCTGACCTGAAGCCCCTCCACACTCACTGGTGCGTCCGGCTTGAAGTTTGCCAGTGAACACACACGCACGCCCCGTGCGCACCTGGTTTGGGGAGATGGATACTCTCCCTCAGCAGCTGGTGCCAGGCACATGGGCTGTGACCTGCGGTCCCGCTCCAGCTGCCAGAGCTGAGCCTTTCACTTGCCTCACTCACCCTGGTCCCCCCAGAAGATGGTTTTTGGGACACACACTGCTGTTCGCACCCCAGTGACTGGAGGATAAAACCCTCACTGGCTCCAGTATCTGATGCTGAGACCCCACTGGCTGTAGTAGCTGACACCACAGGCCAGCGGTGCCCGCACCCCTGGTCTGACTCCAGTAGCTGCCCCCAAATATCACTTGCACACACGCAGGTCTCACCAGCAGCTGGCACTGAGTCCTTGCAGCATACACACACGCGCGATAGAGAGCGAGATTACACAGAGAGAGAGTTAAGAAAAGATTTAATAAGAAGACAGGACAGACTGTGGTGATCAGGCACAGGGCTCAGCCAGGCAAGCGTACTGACCAGCTCCAATTAACATGCAACCGTCCCCTTTTACAACCCTTTCTGCCCACTCCACCCCGTCCCATTCCTCCCTGCTCCCCCTTCCCCTGCACATTGCCTCACCAGTTGGCACAGTCCCACCGAGCCCCTCCAACGTGCAGGACCCCCAGGTTTGCATCCTTGTCTGTTGCAAAGCCCTGGTTTGCCTGCAGTTTTTTGATAGCCCACCAGTTAGTGGGACTGACCAGGTTTGTTTCTGGTTATTGTTTGTTATCATTAATTGGTCAGGTTTTATGTCTCTGTGTGTTTTGTCTCCATCCCTTTCCTTATCCTCCCAACTGAAAAAAATAAACATTCTCACACCCCACATATCCTTATCAGTTCACGCCACTGACAAGGTTTGTTCTTATCATGACCTCTTTTATCATGAGTTGGCCAGGTCTTTACAGCTTCTTGACAAGATACTCTCAAAGGAGCAGACACCCTCCTTCCACGTACCCTGACAAGGGCATCCACCTGAGATGAAGAATTTATGCCCAAACTTTATCAAGCTGAAGATCTAGATTACAGTTGTCTTACTTTCTAGGAAAACGATCTAACAACTTGGCGGTTAGGCAAAATTACGTCTAACTTCCATCACTTTGCAGGAGATGTAGGTAGTCGTGGTGAAGGCTGTGAATAACAGGAGTTCTTTCAGGCATTTAGGCAGGAGGAGGATGTCATTTAATTCGACATTAGAGTACTCTGGACTAGAGTATAAGGTGGAAACAGCCAACTGTGTTCTTGGTTTAGGACACTTCTGACCTAGGATATGCAAGTATCAAACAATGGCTATCCAGAAAACTGTCTGGACATCTGAGCAAGCATGTAAAGGAGTATCTGAACCTGTAAGATTAGGCAGTGCTGGAAAATGTATAGAAGGGCTCATTACAACTAAAATAGCTGTTGGATCACACCAAAGTACATATTTCTCTGAGACTCCTGTGCTTCTGGTGCTGTGCAGACACATAATAAGGAAAGTCTCAATCAAAAAAAGTTCACAGTGTAAGTAAATGAGAAAGAGAAGCAGAGCTTCTCTTATTATTTCCTTTTAAGTCCCACAGGTCAATCAGTGGCAGATTAAAGAAAGAAGCCAGGCCTTTTTCTGAGTTTTGATCTAGTGTCCATTATTTATATTTCATTATATATACGCTATTATTGTCATTCCATTCTACACCTCATATTCTTAACGAATGATGCAATATGGTGTGAAATGCCGTAGAGGTTCCCCCTAGCAATACTGAGTCATTTACTTCTTTTGAAATGTTGTTGCATGCGTATTAAAAAGTGATGTTTTAATAGCAGCATAGTTTGGTGTTTTGCATGTCTTTGTGGAAGGATTTTTACTAATCTTTCCTGTGGAAGCTCGGATTATACCTGTCACACTTCATGTAGATCAGCAAAGACATTCTTGTAATATTGCAGAATCCCTAAGCGTTTCTTTCAATCTTTTGAACTGCATCGGGCTGGTTTTTTTAGTTCTTTTGTTCTTGAGATTTTCTATTGAGCATGGAATTCCTTGAGTAAGCAAAGACTTTTTGTCTAATACCCAGGGGTAGTAGGAAAATTCACATCATTGTGATTAACCGTGAGAATTTCCAGTAACAGTTTGTGACTATGTCATTAGAAAAAAGTCTTGCTTTGAAAATGTTGATGTTAGTGACTTGTAAAGAGCAAGCTTATTATCAGGTTGTCCTTTACATCCCAATACAGCATGCATCAGTGTTTCACCGCAGGGGTACCTGTAGGGCTGCCCAGTCCTGTCCCCTGCAAGGCAGCAGATGTTCACCCTCTGAAACTGCAAAGTTGTGGAAATTCAGAATATCTGTGGTTAGTGCAAAAGCATAAATAAAAAAGATTCTTAAACCAGGTATAAATAGGTAGACCGTAAGCTAGACTGTAATGTAGCTGACTGGTCTAGACTGTGGTAGGCTATTTGCATTTGACAAACAAAGGAATATACTGTGACCATGAAAATATTTATCTGTTGGCTTGTTTGGGGTTTTGTTTTTAATATGTAAGTGAATTGCTGAAGGTAAAATCTTACGAAGTTTTCATTATAAAAATATAGAAGGAGGAATAGGATCAGTTTTCAGTTGCTGGTAACATTTTGGGTGTTTATGTTACAAAATAGTATCCCCCTTTTGCTGTTAACTTGTCATCAACCATGAAATACCAGTAAGCTAGTATTGGAACTGAAATTAGTGTATATATGTTAAGGAGTTCCAAAAAATACATAAAGTGATAAATAATGTCCAGACTGTCTAGAGAGGTAAACCTACCTTGAGCCCTGTACCCTGTCTGTGTTCCTAAATGCTTGGGAAAAGAATATGAGAAGCAAAAGTGTTTGCAGGTCCTTCCCATACTGCAGCCTCACACCATCTGGCAAATGAGCCAAAGGCAGCGTCCTGAGATTTCCACTGGTGGATGTATTCTCCCTGATTTGTCTAACTACATTTGGAACTCATTTTTACTTTTGGTCTTCACAGCATCCTGTAAGAACGGGATCTATGTACTGTATGAAAACTGTTTGCTTCTGTTTGTTCAATGATGCTCCGTGGAACACCTCATGAGGAAGTATACCCTGATGTCTGTGTTAAAAATTATAAAGACTCACTCTCTGTTCATCTTCCATATGATTTTATACATCTGTTCACTCCCACCCTCCGAATTTCTCTTTTCCAGATGGAAGGGTTCTGCTCTGTTTAATCACTGTGAAGGAGCTGGTCCGTACTTACTTGTTATTGCCCTTCTCTTTACCTTTTTCAGTCCTCCCATTTTCTTCTGGATTTGTGATGATTAGGGCTGTAGACAATATTCATTAGCTGTAATACTTCACGCCTAATCATTTATGCTGTGAAAGTTGGTATTAGTTACTGTCTTCTTTTTCTCTTTCACAGTAATTCTGAATATCCCATGTTTGACAATTGCCAAGAAACTGGTTGACACTCTTGGCAAATGACTCACAGTGATTCCAAGATTTCTTTCCTGAGGGGTAATAGTTAATTTAAAGTCCAGCATTATGTTTTAGTTCCCTGTGTGCATGCATTTGCCGCTTGGATAGATACCATTAAGATTTTGAGATAATTCTGAAACTCTTTGTATCAGTCATGGTTTTGTTTTTTGAGTGAGGTCCAGGGACCCAGACTATGCCATGGCGTGTGTCTGCAGGGGCTGCAGCTACACGCGTTTCTAAGTTCATTGAGCTCAGATGTGTTGCTTAGTCCTGCCAGTCTGGCACGGGCGCACCCTGGAGTAAGGGTAAAGCCTCTGCCGTAATGGGGCTGGAAGAAGGCGTGGAAAGAGCATTAGCTTGGAGTCACAGGAATAAACCAGCCTGAATCAAACTCCTGAGTGATTCAGACCATTAAAATAATTTTATTTTGAGGTGGTTTTATTTGACTTGCTTTTCTAGAGGGAAAGAATGATTCTTTGCATCTCTGGAAAAGCAGTATCAAAATTTTGTTTCATGCGGGAAAAGTGTAAGAGCGTGGCTAATTTATGCTGTCCAGGTGTACCTGTAATGTAAGATTCCTACCTATATATATACTCTCATCTCTCATTTACATTCATAATTTCATCTTTTGTACATCTACGTAAATCTCTTGGCCATAATGAATTCTTTGTGCCATTATTTATTATGTGTCTTTTTTACCTTTTTGTCTCATCTTCACACCTGTTTGAATCCTGTTCAAATGCCATCCTTTATGCATCCTTTCTGTGTCAATCCTACCCTGTATTACAATGTTTTTGTAGCTCCTTACAACAACAGCCTGCTTATAGGTTAGAAAATGTTACTTTTTGTGTTATTCTTCTCATGTAGGACATTGAATTGTTTCTGTTAGTGATTCTTCCTGTATCATCCCACTAAAATTACCTCATGCCTTTGAAGAAGATTTTAAACAAAGTGCATGAAATAGAAGATAAATTTCATAACAGAAATGAGACAATTACACCATCAAAAATATGTCCTTAATGCTTACACAGTAAAAGACAAAATATGGCTTTCAGGCCCCACCAGGAGGACACAGGTTACAGTGAGTCCTCCCATCTCCTCATGCTTGTGCAGAGGCACTGCAGCTCCAGAGCACTGCTGATTCTGGAGCTGAATCTGTCCCAGTAGAATAGACCGAACTCAGTAACTCTGTACGCCAAGAAGTATCAGTGAATATCAAGTATTTAGGTAGTTCTCATCTCTAACAGATTTCATAGGTTAAACTCCCCACAGGATCAAAGTATATTGCCATTCCAAAACCTGTATAAGAATGATGCTAAGAATATTAAATAATCTGTATAAGAACAATGATAAGAATATTAAATATAGCACAAAGCTAGATTTTAAAAAGAACAAAGGGTTGGGTAATTCAGGCCTACAGACAAAATCATCAAAGAAATGTACATTTCATTCCCATCCTATATAAGACAGTAGGCAGAGAAATCAAATCTTTAAAATGTTTGAAATTAATGTTTTGTAGTAGTGATCAAGTCAGTCCTACGGTTAGGTAAATCAGTTAAATGCAGCAGAAAACACATCCAAAATGAGCTAACCTATTACTTATTGACAGCACTTGTTTCCTTTTAAAGATTACTGGCAAAGGTGATGAATCTAAGAAGGAAGTATTCCTACTTACCTCAAGAAAGACTAGAGTTAGCACTGATTATAACAATCATCTAAACTCAATATCTTTTTGCTGATTCTTACATGACACATGAGCTCTATGAGCAAAGACAAAACTTTCTCATCTCTTTTCATTGTTAATTTTGTAATTGTAACTATAGGTAGGATGAAAATACTGAAAAAAAAAAAGAAAAAGATTTTTTACTTTTAAAAGAAAACTGGATCTCATAGTACACCTGTGCATGCTGTGGGATCATTGGGACTATGTGATGGCATCATCTGGTCCTGACATACTAATACGGATTTAGGATGTTACCCTTTGCTATTTTGTTTAAATGTCAGTTCTTAGAAGAGATCAACAACGGAATCCTGGTCTCACTGAAGTCAACTTCCTCGTCCAAATTCAAGGCCAAGATTTCATGCAACACCAGAAAAATCTTTCCCTTCCCTTTAAAAATTATAGAGGCTCTATCTATCAGTTAGAAAGTGGTTTGTGTTTTCTCCGATGTTATGATTGTCATATTTATAGAAATTAGAATTGTTATATCTGGTAGGATTATGTTTTAGTAGAACTGTTGTTTTTGAAGCTGTATGTGAAACTTTTATATGCCTACTTCCACACACAAAATCTCATGTTCTTTTTTGCCGTTTTCTGTTCAAGGTTTACACGGCAGTGTACATAAATGCTTTCTATCAGGTGGGTGCAATAACAGGGCACAGTGAGGGCCGGCTTCTCCTTATTGCACTTAAAGTTCAACGCTGCAAGTTTTTTTTGCAAAGAGAAAATAGTGATTTTATTGTCTTGCAAGCTTCTGCAAGTATCTCTTAAAAATGGAAGAAAGAAAAAGCTCATCTTGCACGAAGAGGTGGGCTCTGTGCCCAAAACATTCCAGATGTAAGAATACACTTCAAAGAATGACTGTTGTGTAAACTACATCTTAATTCCTGGAATCGGCCTACATTTAACCCTGCAGAGTTGAAATCTGCATTAATTTCATGTTGCTTTTCATCATTTACGTACTTTATTGTACCTGTAGATTCATTAAAATCACTATGATTTGCCATTTTATTTGTTAAAAGATGCTGCTTATTTATTTATAGCTTGAAGAACGGATCCATAACTGGCTCAGAAAAGAAACTGCAGTAACTGAAAGTTGATTAAAGCTGAACAACAAAACTGCAGGTTTGTTGATTCAGTGTCACGTTTCTTAGCCTGTCTTATTGTTTTTATAATTCTACTCCCCCAGAATTATCTTGCACATAGGCCTTTCAACCATCTGTATCTGCCGCTTTCAGCTGCCCTGGCTGTAGCTATTTCAGTAGGTACCTTGCTCGGTGACCAGCAAGGGGATAATGGGGGTAGGTGCTGAATGTGTGGAGCAATAAAGCAATTACTGCATACGCAGTCTTTTACCCTTTTATATAATCTGTAAAAATGAAACTGCACAGAAAGAAAGGAAGCGACATTTGCTTACTCCTGTCAGTTCTCGGGGTACCTTTGAATGGACACAGGGTCCTTTAAATTCAGGGAAAATGTAAGGATAGCAAAACATGAGAGCGGATTAGTGTCAACCAGAGCAATTAGAGTCAATAAAATTTTTACAAGAATACCAAGGGAAAATGAAGGACTTGAGAGAAAGTAAGCTTATTAATAAATGAGAAGGTAGATTAAATTAATGATTAATGACTCGTAAGTAGCCAAGTGCCTAAGTGATGTTAAAAAAAATCAATCTTGGCGGGAAAAAAAGAAAAACAGGAAAGTCATGAGCAGGCAGGAGCGGGATGGCACACTGGAACCTGCCCCAAGTCTCAGGCAAGACACAGTTATACGAACCCGGGTGAAAAGCAGGTACTGAATCGGGAGGCGGAGATCTGCAGTCTGGCCGTGGCTTCCTTTTTGTTCTCAAATCACGCTCACGCACTTTATCTGCCAGTGCACACTGTTTCAGCTCCACCGATTTGCACGCTGTGCACCGAAGAGTGGCAGCTGATGAGGAATCGCTGCCTCCTGGGTGGCCGCCCGTTCGATACCGGAGTTTGGCGGATCAGGAGAACTCCTTACGCTGCTTTTCTCTCTTACAGCCTGCGTTATGGTCTGTCCCTTGGCAAATAATAGGGATAAATGGCAGTCGGACTTAAACCAAGTCAGACAAAAAGAGATTGGCAAATTGTATAAATATGAATGGACCCTGTGAATTTAAACGCAGTTTATTACAACTGCAATTTATTCTAAAAAATAAAAAACTGTGAAGGCACCAGAGGATTAAGAGAGAAAGCTAAGGTGGCATTGGTCATCAAAAAGAAAAGAGGGTGGGAGGGAAATGATCCTCATAAATCCTGTTCTGTCAGTCTAAATTAAATCTGTAAGGGTGAGAAAAATACCCTTAGAATCAAGTAGTAAATTAAAGAGTAGTAGGCAGCTAGTTTAGGAAAAAAGCATGTGCACTAAGCAGAATGCTATTTTAAGTAATGAATCATGGTCCCAGAATGTTATTACTGTCAGTGATTAAAAAAGAAAAGAATGGAAGAGGGATAGATGTAATGGACATAGGGTCCTTTTCCCACCTGGATGGCAATTCATGCTACTGGTAATTTTCAGAGCCCTGAGCAGTCCATAACGAAATAACCAGAAGGCACCTCTCACCCTGTATTCACTCAAAGCAGTTCTTTTTAATACAAGTTAGTTTTGCATTCATCCATGTATATGTACTTATATGTATATATAGGTTATCACTGGATATTTGCAGTATTTATCTTTTTCCCTCTGCATGTGTATGTACGTATATTTATGTTTTTTTTTCTCTCAAAATATTTCTCAGGCTGCGCAGTTGGAATGGGACAGTCAGACTAATACTGTTCATAAAAAGTAATAAATGGCCTAGTAATCTAGTAGGGAGGAACATAGATAAGACAAATGGGTTTATTTTAAATCAACTTTTATTAGACATATTTAATAATATTTAGAATTAGCGTACGCTAGGATATAAACAATGTGTTGAGAATGAGAGAGGTTATTTTGGAATGAAAAAAGAGAACCCTCCCCCAAAACCCAAGAGATTATCTCAAACACAGCCAAGAATGAGAAATCTGGAAAGCTGAACAGTTTTACTGGAATTGGCATAGGAACCGTGCCTCTCCTTCGAAATTAACTTCTCTATAGTTATGTCATATGGTTTGGTGATTCAAAAAACTTAAACCTACATTTCTTTCTGCAATACTTTCATTAATCTTGAAAAATATTTATTGAAATGGACACCACTTTTCTAGTAAAGAATGCTGAAGGACATCTCTTTGCAGGTTTCATTAACTTGAGGAATATTTCTAGCAATGGTAAGTATCCAGGAAATCGAAGTATCTGTGTGAATTTTTCAGAAAAGCTTACAGTGCTAAGTTTTACAGGAATGCACTGCTAGTTTTCTAGTTAGGGCAGCCAAGCCCATGACACGCTAGGGAAACCACTAGCTACAGTAATTAGCCAGTCACTTAAGGGTCAGTCCTACAGTGGGACTAATACCGTTTCTCTTTCTGTTTCATCTTTGACTAGCAAAGGCAAAAGTAGAAACTATACCTGTCCTCAAGTCTGTAGTTGTTTCCTCTTTAATAGATCCCAATTACTCCCTTCTTCGCTTTCTGTGGGAAGTGCTTTGATAACCAACAGCAGCACACATGCTGATGAAGCTAACAGTATTACAGGCTTAACCTCACTTGAAAGTACGGCATGATATACTTGCTACATACACTACTATACGTAGGTGTCAAATGACTGAAAAGCCTTCAGGCAACTGGTTCTTGTTACCTTTCTCGATTACTATCAGTCTGCTGCATCTGTAGTTCCTTCTGAATTTTACTTGTGGGCTTAGGGTCATTACCTTAAGATAATAGGCATTCACAGTAATTTAAAAATCAAAATAGACAGCAAGCATCAGAAATTAAAATAGACAGCCTTTGTGTTTAATGTACTTAAAATACTTTTTTTTTTTGTGAAGAACTGCTATAATTAGATAATTAGCTATTAAAAAAGCATAGTGAAGTCACTTGAAAAGGAATATATCAATTGGTTTCCATACTGAAAATTGCTTGTAAACAGTAATTTTATCTGTAGATAAAAAAAATACATGAAACTCAGTGGTCCCAGCAAACAAGCATCCTGTGATACCAGGTTGAGGAATAGTTTATGCAGATATTCTGCAAACAGCAGTCTGGCTACTGAAGGATAGTATTATGGACATAAACGCTAACGGATTAAAACTTTTCCCAGGACTATTATATTAAGAGTGTCTTCTAGGAAAAAAGTATATAACTTTGTTCAACTATTGTACTACAATTCTCAAAAAGAACAAGCAGAACTCCCTAATACTATGAGACTGGCTCAAAATGCCTATGATAAAACTGAGAGCAGCAATTTTTTCTGAGCTTTGGCTATCTTGTTGGGTCACAACCATCAGCCTAACCATCAGGCATGACCATGACTGACACGCAAGCTCAGATGCTTATGTGTTCACGTAAGTGCTCTCATAGAAGTTGTGTAACTCCTCAGATTGAAACTGCAGAAAAAATAGCAGATACATGTAATCTTATCACAAACCCTGAGAAAAGTACAAGAGGTAGCAAGAGTTAATTTACTTGCTAGGATCTTAATTCTCTTGCAAATACCTTCCCTAAAGGAAGCAGAAGAAATCAGGAGAGGATTCAATCTGTGTTGTTTAGGCCCCTAGCTAGTCCCTAAATTTTAGGAGCCTAGTGAAGTAGCCTCCTTATTGTACTTGTCAGCAGTGAGGGAACCTGTCACTAAATTAGGTATAAAGAGTATCAACCATTGAATAGAAAAAGGTAATTCTGGTTCAGTTGTCTTGCACTGATGCAGTCAGGAACAGTTTATTTGACTTTCAAGACTTGACTTTATATTGACGTAACTGGGACCAGACTCTGGTCCTTTAAATTTGATTAGTATTTCCTGTATTTCTGCTGCCAATGTTCTCTTCTAGGTGTTTTTGTACAAATGGCCTCTACATTTTGGGGGCATGAGAGATACCCAATTGCCCCTTTTTGCCTTTTTAAATGCCATAGCATCTGATTAAATGTACACTGTCAGCAAGTTTGCCATCAGTTTGCAAAGGAGAGCAAATCGATACTACAAAATCAGCTCTGATTTAGAAAAGGATGCTGTATTTCCCTAAAAATAGTTCTGAATGAAGTTATCTTCTGTAACAATGTAAAATAAATACAGCGTTTAGTATATCTAAATATGTAATATGTAGATACTTATTATCTGTAAAGATAGACGGTATTTATTTAGAATACAGTGTTTAAAATGGATATGGATGCTGTCTATAGATAGTCTTTTGAAGTTTCATTAATATTCCTCTGAATTTAAAACTTCATTCTATGTATCAACCATGTTTTTCATGCAAATTTAGATTTCTGCATATCATAATATGTATAGCATACACGTGTATATATATATATATAGGATATAGAGCATACACATGCTATAATGGGAATATTATTAGTGACACCTAATGGGGCCAATAAACAAAGAAAATTAATCATAATAGTGTATGTTAAGTATATCATAATACCACCATCTTCATAAAACCACTGTTTTCACTATAACTGAGAACATTTTCCAAGTAATTAATTTCTTACCTCAAAGTTTTGTCTTACGTATCTTATTAAGTGCATTTTCTTTTATCAGCTGAATTTACATAGCTTCCATTAACTCCATTCAGGAGAACACGTAAGTCTACGAAGACTTTGATGAGGACTCAGAAAGAAGCATAGACCTAAGTGTTTTATATATTTAGACTGTATACTGCACAATATTTAGACAATGACCTGTATCTAATGTGTATTTAATATTGCTTAGCATGGTGAGGCTATTAATCTGATTGGGATGAATGAGTGCTGTTGTAATAACATTAAAAAAAATATTTACATAGTACAAAATTACCAATGAGATAAATTTTGAATGAGAAAAATGAACTATGTTTCATCTTGAATGATAATATTGAACAATAAAATCAATTGATATAACAGAGGTAACAATCCAATTTTTTTTTCAAATTGTGCCTCAGTGATCTTCTTACTAAATCATAGTTGTGAAGGCTTGAAGTTTATATTTTTTAAACAACCTTTAGCATGCTTCTGTTAACAAATTAAAAAAAAAAATCATGTATGACAAATAGATCCCTGATCATTTATGTAGTAGGTAAGCTGATTCTTACGGAGCTACATAAGTTGTGGTTTTTTTCTGAAATAACCCAGAGAAACTAATAAAAGTTTTGGATTAATGGCCTTGCTTAATTTCTGTGTGAAAACAAAAATCTCATTTATGTTATAATAATGTTACTGAGTTTATCATAAAGCTGTTAAACTGCATTAACTTATTACAGGTGTTTCCTTAGAGCTACTGTATACAAAAACATCACTAAGTCAGTAGCTCTGTTTTATTTACTGTATGTTACTGGAATTTAAAAAGAAAAATTGGAGGCTCTCTCCTTTATAATTTTAATTTCTTTTTATATGTCTGCTAAAAATCTGTTCTCTGTGAGGTTTTTTTTTGTTATTCAGATGGGGACAAGAGGACACTATAATTTTGCTCTAACATTGCAATTGACATCACAAGATAAACCTTAAGAAATCAAGTTGTGGAAACTGACATGATGAGTTAACACTGCTCGGTAACAGATAATGCATTTTCAATATATAATTTTATAACTCAGCTTTACCCATGGAGATTACTCTGCAGACAACAAAGCAATTTTGTTTGCCCTGATAATTCAAGATATGAACAGTTGTGAGTTTATGCATGATACGTGTGCTGTATAAATTTTGTGCGATCCCAGTTTCTGATAGATAGGCAATTCATGTGAAAATCTATGTTGGCCAAAGTGACTGCAAGATGTAAAAAACCCCTGCAAGCTAAAGCACAATGAAAATAATTTCCTTTTCTTAAGTAAAATTACTAATTTTAAATTTTGGCTTTTTTAGCATATAATTTAGGTTGCTGTAGCCTTTCTGGTAGCAGCTTGACAGAGTGCACACGAATGCAGGGAGATATAGGTGGATATAAGTGAGCACTTGTATATATATATATTTGAATTTTGTCCCAGATCTGTATCAGTGAGAGTTCAACTTCTAAATCTGAAATACTAGCCGAGTAATACGTAACACCTAAGAGACAAATACACAGGGAATATATGTTGAAGAAAAAGGGCTGCTACAATAGTACACTCTTGAAAGACGAACAGCTAAAGATAACACAACCTAAACCGTAGAGGTACTTAAACTTTTTCATAAAAAGGTAGCCCAGTGGACTTGAGAAGTATATTCATATGCAGAAGCAAAGAATCTGATCCTGTGTTTGGAATTATACATTAATTTTGCATCTTTTAAGCTCCTAATCATGCAATCAGCTCATGCGGAGAACTCCAAGTTAATGGTATTGAGCAAGAGTTTTTGGGACTGGGACCCTAGTCAACATTTTCCTGCTTTCTCACTCTTGCAGCATGTGTGCAGCTAATTGGTGTTTTGACTGAGTCAAGACAAGAATGGTAACACCAGTGAATCAAAGGAAAGTGTTCTCATTAGAATGTGAAGCTAGAGAAGTACTGCTTTCCAGAACAAATACTATCTTCAAAAATTTTTCTCATTAACACAAATTACCCGTTGTGGCATAATAAAATTAGTGTAAAGAGAAACATCTGGCAGAATTATATAACCTACTGTAGCATAACATTTGGAATGAATTAATTTATTTTATTGTCATAAACTGCTTTTTGGGCTTCTCCACATTATATGCAGATTTAAATTTATCAGTATGTTGCTTTATGCCATTGTATAATACTTTACTTGTATTTCCTTTAAAGTAATTTTATTCTGCAAATAACAAACCCTGAAAGGTGGGATATGTGGGAATTAAGGCAAGTTCAGCCAAGGTTTGTAGACCTTACCTTGTGTACAGTAGCACATTCCATCATTGTGTTTTACAAGCCTTCCAACAAGTGGAGGCACTAAAATGCAGGTGTCCCGCTGTTGAGAAGAAAGTTTGCCTTACAGCAAGCAATAGGAAAAATTATGTTCAGGAACTTAATCTAGAATTTCTCCATTTTACCCTTCATGTTTATATTATAAGTAGACCCACTCCTTTTACAGTCAATGGAAAAAAATGAGGCACATCCCAGACTTACTCCAGTGGAACTGCATTGGATGCCACTGTAAAAAAAAAATTTAGACTCGGTAGCTGATGTACATGTCTACACTGCAGATGTCTGTCTTTGCTTAGATTAATCGCAACATGGGTGGTATACTTTGAATTTGTTGAAGAATTAAAATATAGAGGTGGCTTCTTGATTTTTAACGTTGTGAGATGTGCTCAGAAAGCTCACAGGTTTGTCGTCACGTGCCTACAATTGATGGCCACTTAAAAATAATTAGTTCCTACAGATTTTAAAGATACCAGAACATATGCCGAGTAGAGCTCTGAAGTGTTTGTACAGAATAAAAATATGGAATGCAAATAATGTAGAATAATACAGATGCCAAAGAGATGCCAGATTAAGTGGCTGAATTTTATACCTAATCTTCTCAGTGTTTCAAACCTGAGCCTGCAATCATCAAGCTACCCACTTCAGAAGCTGGAGAGTAGAGTAGGACATGTATTGCTTATCCATCTCTGCTGTAAGAGCCAATGGTTTTGTGTATTAGGCACTGGTTCATGATATTAAGTACTGGGAGAAAAGAATGCTGTTTATTTAAAAGAAAGAATGATGGGTCGAGACAGAGGAGAGAAATCTAGAAAGATTTAAATTCAAAATAATCTGGAAAGCCCAACAGAGCAATGCTTTCTGGACCCTTCTGCCCTGTCAATACCCAAGGACAAGAAGTGTTAGCTATATCTGTCAAATGGAATTAAAGGGGATTTATTCAGAGCAAGCTAATAGATTGTCTCAGTAAGAAAAATACATTATGCATAGTGAAGCCTTTCACACAAGGATAGTATTTATAACATGTAAATGAAAGAGTTGGTATAACCTGTATATATACAAAGACATTCCTCAGCACAAAATTAATTTCAGTTCCGTGATATCCTTGAATATATTTTTTAGCCTGCACCTCTCACCTCTTTTTTATGTAGAACAGCCTGTTTTAAAACTGAAACCACTGCTCAAAACATATGAACATAAAAATTAAGATAGAGAAAAACATTTTCGTAACTACATTTAATAAAAGTTCATGTGCTCATCATATTGGTGGTGTTTTAGTTCAGTTAACAAAGTGTTATAAGCTGTGTTTCCACTGAGTGTGTGTACAGTAATATCTTCCGATGTTGTAGAAGTTATACTTAGAAAAGCTATTTTTTGAGAGGAAGGAAAGGGAGTAAAATAATAACATTACATTATATGAAGTAGAACTCTTCATCTATTGTATTTTCTAACAAAGTCAGATCAGACAACCCACCATTTACCTTCTCAATTAAATTGGTCATCTGTTTTCCTTTCAACCATGTTAAAAATAATCCCTTCCTTGTGAACAAATTGGTCAAGAACCATAGAATTTTCTCATCATTCAAAAGATAATCATATATGCCCAGATTCTAAATTACTTTTCATCAGATAAATGCCTTTCATTTGCCACAGCTAGCAAAGAAGGAAGTGAATGTGTATTTTCTCATAGTTGATGTCTATCAGGCTGCTCTGGGCTCTTCAGCCAGCCATGCAAGAAAATGGATAAGCATGACGTTGATAAAGCATCTGTGATACAAGAATTTAAGGGTAAAAGAACCTCCACTAAACAACTCGTAGTGAAGACATACTTCCAATTATAATGTCATAATGTCATTCAAGGACATGCCAGTAGATTAAATCCTAATACATATATATTTTTTTTTTTTTTCGTGAACATGAAAAGTGATTTAATGCATGAAATTTTGTGCGCTTTGCACTTCAAAAATTATTTTGAAGTATATTCTTGGAAGAAAATTTAGTCTTCTGATAGTATTCTTTGATGGTATTCTTCAATGTGGCATGTACATCCTACATATTGACTATATACAGAAAATAAAAGCAGTTGTAACATCTGGTCCAAAGTCCATTTAAGTCAGCTGAAAGAATTCCATTAACTTGAGTGGGCTTCAGGGACAGAGTCCTCTCCACACGCGTTTGTAATCCAACTAGCTAGCCTACAGAAATCCTATTCGAATCATTCTTCCTAGGAACATGAGTAATTTCTCTAGGAATTGTGGAGGGCTTTTTTTTCAGTTCATGATAATTTGACCTTAATCATCCTAGTAACCATCCCACTCCCCAGTAACTAAAGTAGTGTGAATACTTTGTTATTGGCATCTTTGGTAATTGTAAATGGTTCTAGCAGTACCTGGCTTTATGTTCAAGCATATTATGTCAACTAATGGAATTCCATGTGAGTCTGAAAAACTTTGAGGTGAAAACAGATACTGTTTTTCAGTTACTGAGTTATTTTAAAGCTAATTTTGTCATGTTTGAATATTACTTCTGAAACAAATTGAAGTATTTGAGACATTTAAAAAATAAAGTAATGGTGTGCTTAATCATATGTTGGATTATGTTTACTGTTATTGAATTTGTTATGTCTTGGCATCAAGAACATGACTGCATGACAGAGAAATGAGTAAAGGAGAATACGCATTTAAAGGATCTTTCAATGTGAAAGAAAACCTAAGTATGATATTGAAAATGCTATCAGAAAACAACACCTATGCTTTATGATTTGCCTGTTGTAGCGAAGTTCTAGTCTGTGAATTCAAGACGTTTCGTTTAGAGTGCCTGATACAGAGCAGTAATTTCAGATAAGAGATACTATATTATCTTGGGTTTTTAAAGTACAGAGTAAGTAATAAATAGAATATGTCTAGTAAAGTGATTTAACTAAATATTGCGGTGGGCTTTCATAAACAATGCTGATAATTGCTTCGGTGTTTTCTGACAAGAGTGAGAAACAGGTGTAGAAGTGTAGAAATCGAGCTTTACAAAGTGGTTGCCACCCATTGATTAACTGCATACACAACTGATTCTGCAAAGAACAGCAGAGCAGTATTTCCAAATGACAGTAATAAAAGAAATGACATAATGTTTTTAGTTAATGAGGGAAATTTCAGTCCAGTATTGTAATAACAAACGCATGAGGGAGCCCTGGCAGCCGCTGTTAGAATGCAAAACAGAACAGCTTCTGAAGCACGAGCTACTTACCATCATTGGCTTTTCTGGGCAATACACAGAAGTTGTGTTACACTCTTAAGGTCTCACAGGGACTCATTTATTTGCCATAGGATCGAAAAAGAACTGCATTAATATGACAAAGACTAGTAGTAAAGTTTTACAAATCAGCTTCTGAAATACGAATTATAGGTATCCAAGTCCGAAGGTAGTCACTTGTTTGTGCAAGCCTGGCCTCCATATTTAATCAAGACCTAGGAGCCACTTGTGGGCATACAATTACAGACAATAACCAGACTTAAGTTCACATAAAAATAGGAACATAGTACTACATTTAACTTAAGAAAAAAATGTGATCCTTGACCATGTACTCAGACCACAAGAATCTTGGTGATATTTAATTTTTATGACAACCACAAAAATATACCTATTTAATTCAAGCATGAAGTCATCCATTTTTTAAGCACATAGTGCAACTACTAATGTCCATGAATGGTTCTGGGTAGCATTTTTAAAAGTGGTTTTACAGTGCAAAGAGCTGGGATTCAACTCATCTAATTATAGATGTTTTCAGTCTAGATTTCTACATCTGAGGTAATAATTTTTACAGTTGGGGAGAGAAATGGTTATCTGCAGGTCATGACTGATCTGTTCCCTATTAGTTGTACATTTTAGAGTGGGAGGATTCATACAGGAGTATATTTCAGTATTTTTCTCTCCATAAAGAGAGGCTATACAGCTAACCCATATCTTGATGTTTACACTGAAGATATCTAAAATTAGGGGAGAGAAATATTCCTCATAAGTTAAAAGTTCAGCACAGAACCTTTTCAAATTCAGGCATCCTTCTGAGAGTGAAATTCAGAATCCTGTAGGAGGTAAAGTTACCATATTCCCTATTAAAAAAAGACAAGGGAAAAAAAAAAAAGAGGAATGTGGAAGGAAGGTACAAGCATGCACAGTAGTTTTGTGCCAGCTCAAGGAGGAGCTGTGTGTGTTTGTGATCCCTTTTCATACCAACGTCCTGGTTATAGATCGTTGAGAGAGGAGGAAGTTTTTAAAACTCACTATTCTCCTGACCCAGAGCCTTTTGCGTGCCAAATTATAATTCTTCTGCCCAGAATTGTCACCACAGCTGCTCTAGAGCCTTCAAGACTTCTCAATGCAGAGGCTCACTAAGTCTCCTGTAGGTCTCCCTGTCCTGCTAGCTCTAAAGCCTAGGTTTCTCTAAACCAAAGCCCCAGACCTCTTCTTAATCCCCTCTCTCTCAGACCACCCCAAATTCCATCCTGTCTGAGACTCCAGCTCTACCTAAAGTCTCCCAAACTGTATCCACACCAAGTCCCCCAGTATGTTCTGTCCTGGCACCTTATCCCACTTTCTTGTGAGTCCTCTAACACATGACAGGGTTTCCCCAGTCCTCCAAATCCATGCTCTGCCTGTGCTGACTGCTCACCCCAGGACCATCAGCAGGGCTGCTCAGCTCCTCCTGACCCTTGTGCTGCCAGCATCTGTGTGCACGCCCCCATGTGCCACTGACAGCTGCTGTGCTCCCCCATTGGTGCAGCCATTGGGAAAAATCATCCCTAGATTTGGTTCTTCCAGCTGGAATGTTGAGGCAGATAAGGAATAGGAGAGAGGCAGCAAATCATCTGGATGACCTGTCATCCAATCAGCCCCGTTATTATCTTCACATGATAAGTGACAAGAATAAGAGAGAGGAGTATCAAACATTAACAGTCAAAAATTCTTTCTCATTTCTTTACTTAAATGTTACTTGCATTCACTTAACTGAGACTCTTGTTATACCTGAAAATAATAAAAACTTCATTGCCACCTAACACAATTCTTTAAAGAAGAAACACACATCTTTTAACAAGAGCCTGTGAACTGGTATCTTTCAGGCAGAGAGATGTTTCAACCTTTTTTTTTTATGTTTGTAACGCTTCTAAAGACTTCATTGGCAGGAGCAGCAAAGATCCCTTGCAACTTGTTGAGATCTCATTCCGTTACAGAAAACTGCTTTTCAGTGTTTTGATAGGGGGAGCAGTTTCACTGGAAAATGGTGATCTAGTGGCAGGTTACACACTCCACAGGCACATACTGATTGAAAAAAAAACTTTCGACATAAAACCCAGCAAGTATCCTTCTTGAGTTAACCTTTTTCTGGTCTCATTTTCTACAACCCTACCCTAGACTTTTGGAGTAAAAGACTTTGACTTTTGGATCTTGTGACTAATTTGCTCCCTCTTTAGTATTGACATGTCTTCCAAGCTCCTCACTGTCCTGTAATTATACATGCTGAATAGTTAATTTAACAGACATCCTGGCTATCAGACTGCTGAGCTCAAGTAGACTCTTAGTTCTGTATTTGCTGTGCCGTGTCCTAGCCCACCTGCTAACCTCAGCTTCTCATCTCCCTTGACTTTGCGACCAACAGTCAGCATTTCCTCTTAGCATTTCCTTCCCATCTCTATATGGTCTTGTGGGTCACCAGACTTCTCTCATGGTTTGTCACAAGGGTACTGAGCACCCTAACTAGCTCAAGAAGTCAGAAAACTGTGAAGTCTGGGGAACAAAGACAGCATTATGTTTTCAAGACAGAATCTCTCAAAATTTTGTAGGTGACAAAAAGCAACAGACAAAACTAGACAGCTTTTGTCTAGCTTGTTTTTTTTAAATCTCACTGATGGATACTTGCACACTTGTAGGCAATCTGTGCTAGACCATAGCTGTCACTTCTAGTAAGGTTTTCTTCATGTCTAAATTAATGTCCCTTTCCACAGTTAAGGCTTAGTATTACTTGTACTACCCACAATAGACATGAAGAATAGTTTATTCTGCTCCTCTCTGCAGTAACCTCTTATCATGTCTTTGCTCAGTTTTAGGCTGGATTCAACTTAGATTACTTATATTCTTCATTACAAGTCATGTTTAAATCATTGTCTCTGATTTTTGTTGTTATGCCCTCTATTCCTTCTAGATAATCCACATACTTTTGGAATTCTGATACCAAAATCAAATATAAAAGTCCAGCAAAAGGTATCTTAAAGCCAGCTACAGCAGAAAGATTATTTACATATTTTATAGGCTGTGCTCTCTTTTCATATAACAATAGCATAGTCTTTTCCTTTCCCATATGGCTTAGAAGACCTAGAAGACTCATGTTCAACTTGATATCCACTCAAGTCCCCAGATGTTTTCTTTCCTGCAGGCAGTTATTCTAGAGCCTGGATTTGTGCCATTGACTACTTGTGCCCTAGTGTAGTGTTTTTCACTCCTCTTTGTGGAAATTCATCCTATTTTTATAGAACATGTATCCAATATGCAGTGGTCATTTTGAATTTTAGTTCTGTCAGCAAGAATGCTTACAGCTATCTCCAACTTGGCAACACCTTCAGATTTCATAATTTTACATTTCTTAAAACTTTGATTTTATCATACTGCTCATTAAGGAAAACGTTGATTAGGCCAACAGTAGATACCCAGGAATCTCAAACTGGTGTATGCTTGTTTAACAGGGAACTGTTGACATCTCTCTGATTATAGTTTTCCAACAGGTTTTGCATGTAAATGTAACTTAATTTAGACCATTTTTACTCAGCTTATGAGAACATTATGTTAGTACCAGAAGCTTCACTAAAGCTTTTTTTGCCTACTAACAAGTAAAATCTTGTTTTACTCTCTCTCTCTTAAACACACCCCCACACCTACACCGCCCCCCCTTACAGAAATTGTTTTTGAAAAATTGTTTTGGCTCTTAGTCATCATCCTTTTTGCTGAGGCTTGCAGTCTTTTTGTTTGCTAATATATCCCAGTATTTTTCTAGAAATTGAAAGTAGTCTGACTGATATATAGTTTGCCAGCTCTTTTTGCTTTCCCTTTTTTTAAGGATAGATAGGAAACTTATTTGGGTTTTTTCCAGTCTTCCAGTATCCCATTCATCATCCATGAGTTTTTTTAAGTGCTTCTGAAATTGCTTCAGGAAATTCTCTATACTCCGTGAATTTTGTCTTGTCTGGATGATTTAAAGCAACTAACTTATGTTTGTGTTCTCTAACCTGTTTCCTTTTTTCTATCTTAAATGCTTTGTTGTTTGTGTTAATTACGTTATCTGACTGATTGCATCTAACCTTTTTAGTGAAGACTGAAGCAGTAAATGCATTAAACATTTATGTTTTTTTAGTGCCATGACTTGATAACTTTTTTCCCTGTTGAGTAGTGGACCAGCTTTTTCCTTTGTCTTCTTCTTGTAATTAATGTACTTATTGATCTTTTTTTTGTTTATCTTGCATGTTTCCGGCTAGTTGTTTCACATTTTGTGCTTTCACTTTTCTTAGTGTGTCTTTCCATGTTCCTTGTAGTTCTGTTATTATTTTGCTCTTCATTTCTCACCTTAGTGATTTGAATAGTACTCATTTTCTGTACATATTCTTCTTGCATCTGAAGTAATGACTTTGTGATTTTACAAAGTTGGTCTCACACAGTTTCCATATTTCTTCTGTGCTAGATAATGCACGGTCATATTTTAAATAGAATTTCTTTAAGGAAGTTCTTCATTGAATTTTTTTCCCAGGGGTTCTTGTCATTTCTGAGTTTCCTGAAGTCTTCTTTTTTTTTTTAATGTCGTTTGTATTTATTTTATTGTTCTTCCTCCTTCCCGTTCTAAGAATTTAAAATGCTGTGATTCTGTAGACACTCACCTAAATCTCTTACCTCCTGTCTTCTTTCATAAGGGCTAGGTCTTCTTGCTTTCTGTTTTGTGTAACAAATTATAACCAGTCCATCTGAAGAAATTGTTGGATAGTCTGCATTTCACTGTATTTCTTTCCCAAAATATATTTAGTGAGTTAGAGGTCAGAATTATCTCTGGTTTTATGTTTCAGGCAATATTTCCTAGGTGCTTGTAAGAATTGCTGTTATCTGTTCAGTCTTTCTGGTTTGGCACTAGTGCAATAGCCCCCCACCTTCCTTTCCTCATTCTTACAGAACATAACAGATAGCAGAATAAGCAGTCAATAATAGAAAACATGATAGTGACATATGACAAGTCATATACTTTTATCTATTTTTTTAATATGAAAACAGAGACGTAATATTAATGAAGTTTCAGACAAATTTCCTATCTTCATATAGTCGTAAGAGTAGCTAGAGTATTTATGGCACTTCATGTATTCAGCATGCTGATCAAATAAATAATCCTCACAACCTCCTTCTCATGCAATTAAGAAGCCTCCTTGTTTTGTTGGAGGTGTTTTTTTATAAAGTACTGTTAATTGCTGCTAACACAAATAAGGATCTAATAGATCCACTCTTACATTGCATAGCTTTTGATAGCATAAGCAGTCTAACCTGTTCACTCAATGACATACACAGTTCAAAATGCCATTTAATCGCTTACTATGCTGTAACTGTGACTGACAAGTGATTAGTAGACTGTATTGTTTATTACTGCACAGTAAGAAAACTGGAATTTTCGCTCAGGTTTTAGTACTTCAAATTCAGTGAAAGTAAAGCTTCTAAGTTTGTAAATAATTTTTAAAGCATTAGATCAAGAAGCTAAATCCAAAGAAGCAATTAAACACCAAACATGGTAGTTAAACACCAACCTCCATGGGTTCAGGCATCTTTCCCGTATTAAGACCTGACACAAATTTCAGTGTGATGTGTGGCAGCCTGCTGAAGCTTATATTCCATATGAACCTGTAAACTGGCAGACATTCTTGATACAAGTGCATGAATAGGCTTAATGTGTACAGCTGGTAACTGGCTTTCATGTGATGCCAGGAAGAAGTCAAGTTGTATTGAACAGTAATGGTTTTGAGTGACTCATTCACGAATTTATCTTTGACAGTGAATACCAGAAGCTGGAGAAAATTTGTCTACATTCAGAATCGTTATCTGAAAACCTGCCGTTTGTCTCGTACCTAACTCTATAGGTGCTGCAGTTTCTGAATTCCTGAAGGTGCTCAAAAAGTGTGCTTCTGTAGATATGTAGAAACACTTCAATATCTAACATTTTAAAAGCTTTTAACCTAAATGTACTGCCAAAACCCCGTGGATCCTGGTTCTCACAGAGGGTGCAGGATTAGGCTCACTACAAAATACTGTAGCAGCCCTGGCTTTTCTTGGAGGTTCCCCGTGGAACAGATGGTCCTATTTTGTGTACTAATCTATAACACTGAACAGAATATAGAAGATCCAGGTACACTTGCTTTCTGCCTGAGGGAATTGGAAACATTTCTTTCACTATTTTTGACTCACTCAGCATGAAAGTGCAGGCTGAAACTTAAGCAGCTTTGCAAACTTTTCAAACTCCATTCTCCAAAATGGATTTCTTTCCTGCCTGCTAAATAAAAGAACAACACCGTTCTCACTATTAATCCAAATAATTTATTTCCTTCAGATAAGTATACTTAACACATTATTTGAAAATGCAGTAGTTCTTCTTGTCAGCATTTGATCCAGGATCTCTCTGGCTGTCATCCCATGCTCAGTTTTTCATTCCTGGGAAGAAGTAATCACCAAGTTCCACTAACACACAACATGAATGAATTTCCTGTGTGTTTCACAGTCAAGGATCAGACCACAGTACAGCACAAATACAAAAAGATCAAGGGCCAGTAACATCAATAAACAATGACTTCCTTATCACTGTGAACAGTATGAGATTTCCAAGCTCATTCTCCCCTCTGGCCTTCGAGATCAAAGATCAACAGATGATTATGTGATAAAGCAGAAGTAGATGATCCAACTCAGCAGTGTCTTGCATCGTTTTTCTCAGAGGGACTTAGAAACTGTTACTGGGTAATTTTTCTTCTGGTCTGAAAACCATTATCTGTGGAGCACTAGTGGAACCAGGCTATTTATTGTCCCACACCATACAGGAGGCCGCTGTGCAAGATAGATGGATGCCACAACCTTGGCTACACTTACACGTTAACAATACATTATGTTGTGTCTTATTTTCAACTGATGCACATAACTAACTGTCAGAATATCTTTTGGATATTAGCTTTTAAATAATAAATAATGTCCCTCAAGCAAGATAGAAATGATGACTAGAAAAGGAAATACTTTGAAGAATTAGGCGAGCCATTTTCTTCACCTTCCACTGAAGATAAAAACCTCTGCTGGCCAAAGTGTTTGTAAAACTCAGAGTCTTCTTCAGATTCTTGCTAACTTAGAAAGACCAGATAGTATCGGTTTACAAAAAAGCCTTCTTTCATCTTCAGTATGCTAGGACGCTGCTTAGAAATCTATCTATATAGCTGGCTCAACTTAGTATGCAAGCATTCTTGAAAAATAACAATTATTTAATAACCAGTGGCTCCTTACCTTCAGGTCTTGCTCCCCTGGGTGTTTTGGTCATGGGCCTTGTTAGGGAAATGAAGTTTATTTTCTGGGACAGGGAATTGCTGCATACCTGGATTTTATCCCAGCACAGATTCAGGGAATGAGCTGGTCATGCAGCCAGACCCAGGAAAAACTAATTCTGGAATCTTCATGTGCGTGGAGAAAAAGGTACTCAGAATACCTAATTGTAGGTGGGTTTTTTAGAATTAACGATGTAGTTCAGAAAGTAATTTCAAAATGGACTGCTATGGAAATAATTGTTTGCTGAAAAAAGTAGCTTAGATAAAGTCAGCACAGTTCAGACTGTTTTTTCATTGCAGTATTTCTTTTCCGGTTATCTATTTCTATGGGATGAATCAGAAAAAATCATATCAATATGGTAGAGTATTCTTTAGGGAAAACATATTGGACAGCATGCTGCATCCTTGGGAATGGAAAATGGGTATTGTTAAATTCTTAAATGGCTGATAACTGATCTCCATATCGAGCAACACACATTCATTAAAGTTCAAAATAAAGATATTACTGGTAGATATATACTAAATAATTACAAAACATTAAACCTGCTAGGATGTGTTTAATAGTATATCACTGACTTAGATACATTTAATAGGATATCAGTAAGAGCTTCTTCTGCCCTTTCTCCAATGCTATCCAATATTTCAGGGTTTGATTGAACAAATCATCAATGGCAGCATATCTCATTAAGAAAAATCAGCACAGGCAGCAGGAACAGATTTTACCAGTTGTTTTTTTTTTTTCCCTTTTGATTCGCGATTTTTGGGGAATCTTTGCTGAAAATAATTGATTTATGCAATGGGTTAGACCTTTTAGGCTTCATTAGGAGTTAGCACATAATCAGGTAGGAGGCAAATTTACATTTCATAATTGTGTTATTTGTTTGCACTTAAAGGCCCTTGCAAAATTAATTTAACACCCAAAGGTTCCCAAACAGCAGAGAGTCTTATAGTAAAATACTTTTCCTGTTTTGTTTTTTTCCATACATTAATTCAAAGAAAATATCTTTGTGGCAATTGAAGACCGGTGAGGTAAGTAAACTCAGTACTAAATTCACCTAGCACTAAACCTCATTAAATTTGCAGACCCTGTGAGTGGGATTAACCTTTTCTAATTTTAGCCACCTATAAAGTAGCTAAGAGTATCTAATCTATTGCCTCGTTTAGGCTTAGCATAGTTCATGAAGAAAGTAAAGGAACTCCAGAGTGCAATTCATCCCATCCTAAGGTGGATGGCTGCCATAGTCAGGATGAATTTGCCTTCAAAGTTGTCTATCTGAGTGGGAACTATGGCTTCCACAGTTAAAATATCTATTTCATTAATCAGTAGTCTTAGATTTGCCTCAGGGATAAAATATGAGGACGTGCCTGTATGAACCCACTGGTTATCAAAGTAGCTAGGGTTGGTGAAGTATTTGACTTTTAGACAGTTAAAGTAAGGTGACATGAATCCTGCTTCGTACTTTGAAAAGTTGACTTTGGCAGGAATTGTCTCAATCTTATGATATTACAAATTATTATTCTTAAACATACAGAAAGGACAAAATATTATCCACTTTATTTCCCCCCATCTCAGAACATCATTGAGGAAAAATACAATTGCATCATTGTCTTTCATTCCTATATAAACTAAGCCATCCAGGAGAAATTTAAAAATGATACTTTTTTATTTACTTACTTATTACTGAAGACTATAGATTTGGTAGGATTTTAGCAGCAAGTTGTTAATGCTGCATAAAGTACTGCATTAACAGTTAAAAGACAGAATGAAGCCAGAACTTTGCAATTTTTAAATTGTGTTATTATTTATTGTAGATTTAGAAAAACTAAAACCATTAAAGCCCAGGAATCAGGGAATGTTCTACTTGAAAGAGAAAATAAAACAAAAAACCACAATTTCTCTTTTGTATAGACTTCTCTTTTTTTTGCCTTTTTTCTTTATTCCTCTGAGTCCTTTTTTGTATGTGCTATCTATAAAGACATATGACTGTATTATGAGTGTTCACAGACCTGTGTCTGCTGAGTGAAGGGTTTATGTTATGGTGCATTTTTCCACAAAAAATAATTATGGGTGTCATCTTTTCTTATATAGATGAAAGTTTCCTAAGCCCCATTTTCCGGTTGATCCATAATGGTTCTTACAACGCTACTTTCTTCCATGGTTCTTAAATGATCAATGATTATCATTTTTGCTATACAGAAAGTCAGTTAATTTATGCAGCTGAACCAATCCATGCAGAAAGATGTCAAGTGAAAAAAAAAAAATCCTCATGATAGGAATAAGTCAGAGAATCTGAGAAACAGTTGTTTAAAGAATGTTCTGATGCTTGGCTTCAGGTAAGTAATGCTCATTGCAGCTTCAGAAGAACACTTCGGTTCTATGCATTGCACATGTGCTCTGTTCTTGAGCCTCTTGAGCATGTGACTACTCATGTATTATAGAACAACATTAAGATATAGTAAGGTATTTTAATTTGTGTTATCTGCCAGCTAGAGGAGAAGGGGATCCCTTCCATGTCATTTGCTTCATGCCAAATGACAGCTTTCTGAGAGCAGTTTCCCTTCCTCATGGAGAGAGTCCTTCATCAGCAGTCATGCTGGTTTGAGGAGTCTTCTTGAACCACTGAACAATACACAGGATTCTTAAGAAAGAGCAAGATGATCCTGTATCTCTGCTATAGATGTCCTTTCACTAAGGCCGACAAATAGAGAGAGGAAATTAGTTCTCACAACAGAGCATTCCTGTAATATTTAATATGGCCAAACTTCTGATATGAACTGCTGGTCACAGAAGGGAATAGCAGGGCACTTCTAAGAGTCTCAGGAGACTGAGAAGTTCCCTGGCTGTTCACCTTCCTCTTGTTTTCACGGTACGTTGTTTGGTAATTTGGAAACATATAATTTCTGCATTCATGGGACATGAGAAGGGAGTATTTAGTTGTTTTCTAGATGATTTTCATGGTCATGGAGAAAGCTTTTACATCTTTTGAATGTCCTGTGTTCAGAGTAACAATCTGTTTTCAAGAGCTGCAATTATCGCTCATCCCTCAGGGTTAAAGTAGGACTAATTTATGTGGCTTTCTTATAAGAGAAATGTACCATTGGAACTGAAATGCAAGTTTTCTTTCCTTGAGTGGTCACAGAAGATCAATGTTCTTGGTGCTCCTTTCCCCCACCCAATTCTCCATGGACTGCAGTCTGGAGAAGAGTTGTGGTCACATCCATTTTGTCACTGCTAGGCAAGTGGCCAGTTCAGGAAATAGTTTAATATGTGATCTTCTTGTGAAACTGGATTTGGCAGGGGATTAAAAGGCATCTGCTAAATTGAGTGGAGAATAGGGCTGCCACTTTCGATCTTTAGTAGACGGCACACAACTTTTATTGCTTTTCTCTCCTGTACCTCTTTTATCTCTTTGATCTCTATTAGTAGAGGGTGAGGGAGCCCCGTCAGTAATTCTGGAACCAAGTACAAAATTTGGAAGTGAGACGAAAGGCACACAAGAGGAGCAGAGCATTACAGAACTGTCTTCCAGATTACAGAAGGCAGGTTGCCCATAACTGGATGTTAGCTGTATTGGCATTGCTAACTACGCAGGTCTAGGGAGGCATTATCAGACCACAGGCCAAATAATACAGTGTGGCTTGTGTCCACACCACTCAGGGCTAGCTCATTCTAGACCAGAATGTACCACTTGGCTGTGTGTGCATTCTTGGTTTTACATAACCTTTTTTTAAATGCATTTTTTCAGTAATATGAAGGATGCACCACACCCAGCAAAATGAACCCAAGGTATTATGCTATATGCCCAGGGATATCAGGAAGATATAGGGGATCAGAAGCTTTCTGGAGTGTGGAGAATGCCAAAGCTTACACAGTTTCATCCATACTGTTTTTTTCGGAGTGGTCCCTATAGTAGACCTGTCTATAGAACCACACAGCTTATCTTGTAGAGAACTAGGAGGAGTGATCTGAAACAAACCTGGGAGTAAGCTATTAGTTATGGGTCTGGTGGTCAAATTCTTTCCCTAGACCTTTTATCTTTAGTGGGCTTGTTATCCGTTATTGGTGAATAGCTTTTAGGAGTGTCTTAAATTCTGTCAATGCAGTCTAATTTAACATTATAAGTAAGTTGCCTTTCTTCAGTGCCTTAGAAAATACATTTTTTTCAAGCAAACAGATTCCACATGTATCTTTTGCAAATGCTGCCAGTGCATAATCCTTTTGGGATTCCAGCTTAATTGTTTCTTGATGTTATAGCATGCAGGTATTGACATTTGTATTACATATTGCATGTGTCTTTTGTGGTTGTGTTCTGGAAGATGGTCAAGTTCAGAGGTGAGAATGCATAGAAGGTAGATTTTTAAAATCAAGGCTACATTTTCAAGACACATTTTACATATGAAGAGTGGTTGAAAATATGAGATTATCTTTTGGATGAGGCAGTCATATTCAAAAGGCACTAAAATTCATCTGTCTACATAAGCCAAAAATAGCCCCTTTTAATGTCTTACACTCTTTTTCATCTCATATGTTTTGGTTATTAACACAGAATCAAAGTAGTTTGACAGAGAAATAAGTTAAAAGATAAAAGAACTTCAGTTGATAATTTAATGCATATTTTTCAAAATTGCCTCTTTTAGTGGAGGAATAGCATATGAGATATACAAGGTTGTGTATGTTAAATATGCATACATAAAAGGAGATGCATGCACATTTATCTTGACCACTAGGTCAACATTAAACTAACTGTAGGCATCAAAAAGAAATGTGACATCACTTCCAACTT
The DNA here is from genome assembly GCA_013400535.1 of Scopus umbretta. Classification (NCBI taxonomy): domain Eukaryota; kingdom Metazoa; phylum Chordata; class Aves; order Pelecaniformes; family Scopidae; genus Scopus; species Scopus umbretta. The sequence continues at coordinate 263 of VZTL01057479.1, read as the reverse complement.
GCTGAGGTATATTGTTCAGCTTCTGTACAGGATGTATGTTTTCTTTAAGAGTTCATTACTTTCACCAGAAATTTGTTTTATGTTATAGATTGCATTTATGCAGTTGGAAGTTGATGAATATATCTTTTTAAAAGCAGATCTAGTTGCAAGAAAATAATCTCTGGACAAACAAATCTCTAGAGAAGATTGATCTAATTTTCTACAGTGGAAATTCAGATATAGCTGTTACAGGTCAATAACATAGAAGTTCTAAGTAATAAAAA
>VZTL01057478.1:32796-44060 GCA_013400535.1 Scopus umbretta | reverse complement strand
GTTCCATTAAGTTCCTTGCTGTAATTATAGTTTAAATATCCTTATTAAAAGGATCTATTTTTTTCCCCACCCTGTGGAAAAATATGTTGGACTGCATATCTATATTGTAGTGTATGTAGTAAGCATATCCTTCTTTCCAAAAGTCCTTAGGATTATTCTAAAAATGCATGTACGGTTGCTATTTTTGGATCACAAGTGAGAGAAAGCAAGAAGTTAAGGGCTGAACATGGTCTAAGTTAAATTCAGTTCTCAACACCCCAAATCTTGAAACTGCTGCATGTATAGCAGTGGTGTAAGACGAGCTGGGGACTACTGCTTAAATGAAGACCAGCCATATGCAGACCAAATTCATCAGTATACAAAAAAGAACGCTAAATTAGAGTTTGAACACTCATTTGAAATCAGTGAGAAAATTCTTGTGCATGAAATTACTGCCATATATAAGAATGAGAATTTCCCTGGGAGGGCTTTAATTGCTGGTGCAGTTCCATTAGAACTAGTGCGGCTGTTACATATTTAGAGACAATTATACAATTGTCCATGCTGGTATGGTGACAGATCCCTATTTGTCTTTGGGGCTGCTAGAGGGGGAAGCCTTGACCCCCATCAAAGTCTGGCAACACTTCCTATGACTTCACCAAAGCCAGGACGTTCCTTCTATTATTACCATACATAACCACATATACGACCACAGTCACCTGGAAGTTGCCTCCCCTGGCACGTGCTGTCGAAAGCAGTGACCCTGCGGAGAAAAGTCACCCTGGGAGTGCAGCGGGAGCATCATCCTGAGCGCGTCCCTGCCGATGAGCGGAACACGTGTGTTCTTCACCCGTACCACCTCCTCTGCCTAGCTCACCTGCCGCGGGTTCGGCAGCGTCCCTGTAACCCTAACCTTCAACCTCGTATTCCTTCTGGATTAAAACAGCCTTTTCTTTTTTTCACTTATGAGTGTTTTGGTTGGGTTTTTTTTTTACAGCCTTTTATATTGTAATTTATTCTGAAAGATCAATCCATGGAACTAAGTCTACCCCTCTGAATACAGACAATGTTTCTTGGTTTATGTACGAGGATATGCGTTGCCGCACACAACAGAGCATCACTGCCAAATTTAAGCACTATTAATAAATAGTAATATAGTTTATATGAATATATACGTGCATATTTTTATACGCACACAGGCACACACAAAGTGAATAACCCGTGGGCATACTTTCTGATCATTTGCTGTCTCATCTATTACATTTAATAAAATTGAATAATAGTATAAAATAGTCTCCTGCTGCCACCTTACTGATTTGGGGGCCTTTTTAATTCCTGAAACTAACAGATTATAAGGTAAATGCTATAACAGTCTCAAATCAGGAGCTGTAATTGGCATAATACTGTAATTTGGAAATAAGTGTTTGTGGTAGATCAGCTGTCATCCCACAGGGATAGAGACAGTGACTTTTTATAATAAATCCCACATGTTCCATTCTACTCTGGCAAATATACCACACCGCTATATCAAAGTACTTTACAATCCCTCATTAATTAGTTCCTATAAGAGCTCTATTAGGTGAATGTATGTTATTTTTCCTGATATTTGCCAGAGTTACGAAGCATAGAGGGAAGCAGTTAGAAGAGATGCCAGCTTAAGGAAAAGTCTGACCACCTGATTTCCAAGGGCCCTGCTCTAGCCACAGGAGATCCGGTTACAGAGTAGCTGTGCTAGCCATGGAGAAGAAACTAGTGGCCTCTTAACGCATACTTGAAACCTGAGCAGGAGCATGTCTTTTTGCTGCATTAACGTACATGATAAAGAGGCAAGAGGATGAATAGAATTTAGGAGCGCAAAGGAAAAGGCTAAGAGCAAGGCAGAAAGAACAGGTGGCTCTTATACATGATAGTGTCCTATAAGGTGGTGCCTTTCATATACACAGTGCCTCACGATACTGCATATGGGGGGGGTGTTCTATATATACACACATGATAAAGGATTAGTAAGTGATTAATAGATGTTTTAATAAATGGTAATCAATTGTTCGAGTCCAATGGGTCAACGTGGGGTTTTATAACAATAGCTCATCATAGTCTGGAACACCCTACCGATGTATTTAAACTCTATACGCTTTACATAGAAACACCTGCTAATCTTGTGTTAAACCTCACAAACGGAGTCTTAATATGAAGTGTGACTCAAAACAAATTTGCTGGAGAAAAAAGGATTAGCACCTAGGCTCCACAGTAAATTGCTAGTTATAGCTATACTGGATTTAAGTTTCTCCTTTTGCCACGTAAAACGCACTGACATGACAGGAAGCATTTTGCTGCTGCGTGCAAGAGTAGTGTTTTCTAGGCTAATCCCAAGAGGAAGGCCTGGGATATTGCAGGAGTCTCTATCAACCAGCGTCACTGAACTTGATGCAGCGTTGTGCTTTTATACACGTTTACAGTAATACTTTGTGAGGGCAGCTGATGAGATGAAGGATGGAATTGAAAACGAATAAAGATCAGTTTGCTCAGAGCTAGTGAAAGCTGCCATAATCAGAGGCTGCTCAGGTTCTTCTTGCTACTGTCCTGCTGCGATTAGTTAGTCTAGGTGAAAGGGGAGGATGCTGGTGTTTGCAGGAGCCATTTTAACACCTCAGCTTGTCTTTGTGAGCTTTAAAGTAATTAACTCTCCAATCATTATCGGTTGACTTTGTCCACAGGTTTAGGTTTCCCTCCTGCTGTTTCCTTGGGGGATATGGGGTTGTCGCTTTATGAGAGGGGGGGATTCTTTTTAGAGTTCACACAGAATCCCTTTCACAGCTTCCCAACAGCTTTTTGTGCTCTCCAAACTGCTGGAATACTCTCTCGCTCTTTTAATGAACATTACTTTTATAACTTTCTCCAGATCCAACTGGACAAGAAGAGAGGGAGGGGAAAAAAAGACTCTCCAAAAAGCCTGGCATCACACTTGCTGAGCCCTTCAGATGAAAAGAAGGCCATCCTCAGTACTTAGAAGCCAATAAAAGAGACTGCAAAGGCGGTTCTGCTAAATAAGGTTACTTTGAGCCTCTAAAGGATCCTGACAGTCCTTAATGTAACTGAATGAATCCTTGCAACTTCCAACTGTGATGTGGGTGTACTACATTCTAGTTCAGTTTTAGCCAGGGGAAAATTTCCAGACCTGAAGTCGTTGGCAGTCTCTTATTGGTCAAACATTGCCAAGAAACATGGAGAAAAAAGGGGAGGAGAGAGTTTGACCATATTTTTGTTAATCCCATTCTCACCCAGTTTCCACTGTATTTTTTAAAAAATCATATTAATAAGATGAAGAAATTGAAATGACCGGAGAGGCTGTTACCAGCCACATAATTTTGGAGACTATTCTGATGTTGCCAAACCCTTGGTGTACACCACCACTAGACAAGTAGCCAGAGCTATCAGAAATATGACTGCAAGGCACACCCACCACATTTCAGACTCAACAGACAGTGAAAACCCTCACCTACAGCAGAGCTGGTTGGAGCATTTGCCCTTTCAACTTCTGCTCAGCATCTCCTGGCACACCCACCTTCTCATAAAGGATGGGAGTTTGGGAAACAGCCCGCGTGACAAACCAGCTCTGAATTTGCTGAGCCCAGGCTTAGAAGAACCTTGGGTCTGCTCTGTATTGTTTGAAAATTGAGCAACCTCCACTCTAGTCTTATCCTTTCGCAGCTTGAACCAAGTGGAGTTTGGCTGGCCTCGAGGACCAAACTGCTATCTCCAGCTGGAGTTTTAGCGAGGTCTGTATGATGTTTTCTTCACTTACTTTGTTGGCAGCATTAGTTGTGAGGTCCCCTTGCTAAATAAAGCTCTGACTGCACAAACAATTTATTTCAGTCACTTCCCATAGCTGCTGGTACCAGAGCAACTCCACTTCTGTTAGCTAGACTAGGAGGCCTGTCAGAGTCAGGTGGCAATATACCACATCATTTCAAATACCTTTCAGGAACCTTTAGATTTGCTCAGCACTGCTTTAAAAATAGCCAGTGGCTTACTTGTATTAGTGCTCCCAACCTGACTCACTCTGGTTGTTAAATTATTGTCACGCACAGTAGGATTTTGTATTAAATATCCTTTGGGAAGGAAAGCCCGAGTGAGAAGGGATTTGGGGGGCAGGAGAGACGTGTTTTTCTGTGTCAGGTAATATGAGAATGTGAACTACTGTAGTATCTACGAAGAGCTAAGATAATAACGTATCAGTGCTGAAAACACAAAGTATCTTCTTCATAAAGCTTGAACTACACAAACTGTCTCTTCAGTGGTGCACAGGATAGGTAGCCAGTGATTTATCAAGGTGCCAGGGAAGGAGTTGCATTATCCGGCATAATGAAGCCCTTTGTTTATTTCATTAAAAAAAAAAAAAAAAAAAAAAAAAAAAACACCACCAAAGAAAAAGAAAAAAAGAGGGAAGTTCTACCTCTCAGCTGATGGCAGGACCTGGGCGAGCAGTGAGCTTGTCAGAATTGTTTCCTTAGCACTGGCCAGAACCCCCCTGTTATCCTGATATTATTCCCCTTTGTTATTCGATATCCCACAGTGCCAGCTAAGTCAGGAGTTGTCACACTCCTCGCTGGTGCAGCGGGATACAAAATAGCTGGGGGTGGGGAGGAAGACTGGAATGGTTAGGAGGTGGAAGGGAAAAGGCCTTTTTTTTTGTGAAAACAGTAGCACCAGCTGCATCCTGCAAGTTGCTAAATTAGCCAGTCAGTTGTTTTTCTTTTAATTTTTGTGTGAATTCAAGAATAGGTTGTGGATGTCTTGGCAACTCATGAATGAGGCTCTTTATGAAAGAATTCACCTTGCAGAGGGGCTGCTGTCAGATGCACAAGCCTCTTTCCATTAATTAAGCTGCAGAACATCCCCTCTTTTTTTTTTTCCCCCATCCCTCTCAACGGCTGGATAATCAGACCTTGTGTCTTTCCATAACATCCACCGCTGTCTCTCTTGCTCCTCACAGTATTTCACCCACTCTGTTAATTCTGGGCTGCCAGATTTTTTTTTTTTATTTTTTTTTTTAAATGAAGTTTACTGCTGCTAAGTGAGATATCATGCTGCCTAAGAACTAAGATGAATATTCTGCTCCGCTGCAACCAGTAGCATTCTCTGTGCATTATTGTCAGCTGAAAGGTGGCCTAAGAGCAAAGTTGGATATTTTCAAAAGCTCAGCTGGGAGTTAATCAACTCTCATTGTCTTTTGACAGGAGCTGGGTGCTTAACTTGCATCCCGTGAGTCATCCCCTGGATTGTCGCGCCCTTACACGCAAGCAGCCCCACAAAAGGTGCAGAGAATGTTCAGACGTCCTAGAAATGACCTGTCATTAAAAGTGTATAAGCTAAACTGGATCGGGTTAGGGAGTGATTGCAGGCGTAATTCTGCCTGAACAGACAGTCTGGGGAGAGAAGGTGGGTAGTACCAAAACGCTCAATCAGTCCTCACCCAGCTTTGCTGTGGGCCGAGCAAGATGTGTGACTGCAACTGAAAAGCCTTGGAAGTTTTTAGTGGGGACTGCAACTGAAAAGCCTTGGAAGTTTTGAGTGGGGATACTCATGTGCATATTTATGAAGTTATACACGTGCTTCAGGGAATAATCCCAAATCCTTTAAAACCAGTGAAAGGTTTCCACTGACTGATGAGCTCACTATCATACCTTAAGTGTTTGCATGTTTGGGTTTGATTTCATATGGCTGATTTAAAATCCCAGTCATTAGGAACAGAATAATCCAGAATATGGTATGAATGACAGACTTTTAAAAATGATCTGTTAGTTCTCCTTCACTTCCAGGTAAAGCTGAACATTAATTTCCTACAAATGAAGCAATCTGAAGTAGAGTGCACAAAATAATTAATCTTTGGAAACTCTGGACTACATTAAAATAATTTAAAGTTAAATAAAGAGCTCATCTGTGGCCTCAGTGCTCTTTCTGGGAAGCAAGGGATACATAAAAGAACCAAAAAGAAAGTAAATACCAAATTATCTAACAGGAAAGGAATCTACAAATATATGTAATAAATACCCACATTACATCATAAAAATAACTTTCTCACAAATGCTGTCATTGCAAATGCCAAGACACATAGGAGATCATTCAATTAGTAGTAAAACTGAATAAGCAAATGAGAAATTATTTACATTGGAAATATGCATTTTCTAATTTGGGGGCTTGGTGGCATTTTTTTTTTTTTTAAAGAGATTATCAAATTGTCTATTATACTCTAGGTTTTCCTTATACTAAGACTTGGATACAGTAGAATTTGAAATACCATTTAAATTGCAAACTTGTGGAGGTAGAAACACTCTTTATGTATGCAGGCAGCATCTCAAAGGAGGAGCATTCACAATAAACTCAATGTTTTTTATTAGCAAAGGTTGACTTTTTAATCCAACACCATAATTTGGTTAAAATTAAAACATAAATATAGTTGAATAGTTATCTGTAAATGGAGAACATTCAGGAATATAAGAAAAATAATTCCATCTTCATTAGATCCAGGAAAAGTAAGCCTGACCTTTTTTTTTTGTTTGTCATCTCCTCTGAAAATCAGGCCCTGAATTTCTGTGCCTACATGTAACTGTTTCAGGAAAGACAGTAAATAAGCTATTTTTATGTACCTTCTGCAGAGGGAATCTGTAAAAATAAGTCATTAATATTTGTTAAATAGTGACACCCTCACAGAGAAATTGTACACAATAACATATTCCTAAAACCCAGAGACTTCCAGTAGGGCATTCTCATTCACATCCGTTTGCCTACTCAGCCTACGTGTCCTTTGTTTCTTTCAGGGTTTCACTTGTCTTTTTTTTTTTGGGTTTCTTTTTTTTTTTTTTTTTTTTTTTTTTTTTTAATCTTTCTTTGGCTTCAAATCCACAGCTATCCAGAGCTATTGAAGGCAAATAGTCTAATGGAAAATAATATGGTTGAAGAGATTAAATACAATAGTGGGCAGTAGGATCTTTTGAGTTTTAAATACATGGTACTGTCTCTAGTCTTGCTGAAAGCTCCTTGCTACAGTTTTCTTGTTTGTTAAATAAGAAAAGTATTAACCTGTCTCTTGGTGAAGCAGACTTGGAGCTCAGAAATGGTCCTGTCTGTATAAATGCTGGGCATTATTAGAAAGAGCATGTTCAGCTTGGGAGGGGGGTTCTGGATATGGCGATGAACCCACTCAATTTCAATTGCTGCATACGGGGTTTTTTCCTGTTACAACAATTAACCTCTTAGAAAAGAATTAGCACTGAGTTTACATGTTGACTCTATAGACATTGGATAATTGCTTTAAAAAAATCATCTATAGTCCAGGAAATTACATTGCTCCTTTTGCTTCTAAAATTACAAACTTCTGACTTCCCAGCTGGTAACGCAAGCAATCAAAATTGGGTCTCTCGAGTGCAGTTGCATGACACACATGAACAACAATCTCATTTCACAAGGAATTAACCCACAGCCAGCCATGTTAACTGGCTCCAATTCCAGCCACAAAGCCCATCTGATCCGAGCGCTGTAGTTCCCACTTTGCCTAGGCAGCAAGGTACTGGTCAAGTAACAGCAAACCTCGCACCCCTACCCTGACAAGCTCCCTGACAGAGGGAAAGAGTTTGGAATAAAGCACTGAACTGAAACTTGGAAGCTCTGGCTTCGTTTTCTGTCTTTCTTAGACTTTCTATCAGTAAGTCACTTAACCTCCCAGAGTTTCATCTTCTCTTCTATCATATAGGGACAGTAATACCTCCTTTGACTGTCTTTTTAATCTAGAGTATAAATAAAGTGACATTACCTCCCTTTCTAATCTCAGCTAAAACATCTAGGCACTACTGTGATTCTAATCAGTAACAGCATTAACCACCCTTTAAACAGAAGGGCCTACTTCAATTTGGAATTTCCTTGATTTTATCTAGTTAAAATTCTCTTTGTAATGTCTCTGTGTTTTTTCTTCTTTTTGAGAGAAGGTAGGAGGAAAGGAGTTACTTCTTTTGGGTTGACGATTTAGTTCTTTAAATGCCTCAAGTATAGGGTCATAGAAAGGAGGCAGAAAACACAGATGCCAATGAGGAAAAGCTGGCAAATTTAGGATTGTTCCCTAAAATATATTCTTTAGAGCATAGATTTAAAGATGACCTGCAAATGAAAGTCCAGAATAAATGTGTTAACTCACCTGTACGTTTTCCTCAATTAACTACCTTGAAGTGACCTGGGTGGAGGTTCCCTCAGTACCTCCCCAGCATTTCACAGACTAAATGCCTTGCTGCTTTCAGGTGTTTTGTTCTTGATGTTCAGTCTAAGTCTTTCTCTACTGGGTTTTAAGGCACTGCAACCCTAATTATAGTCCTAAATCAGTTCTTCACTTTTATTAGTGCTTACTGCAAATGGTTATCTTGGGTAAGCAATTGCCATATTCCTTACCAGTAATCAATTAAGCAACCTGTAGCCACTTATCTTTCTGGTTTGAAAGAATTTTTAGCTGAAAGATTCAAACAAACACCACCACATTCAGTTGTGCCCAAAGACTGAATGGCAGTTCATGAACTGCCATTCAGAGAGTTTTGTGCTACAAAATCCAGTCCGGAGAAAGGTTATTCATACATTCAGAAGACTGACTTTGCTGGCATACGTACATGTTTGTTTTTGAAATTTCTAGATTGACAACCCTTCAAAAACAATTGCCTTTTCTTGGGACAGGAACATGAACCTTTATTTCTCTTTGATTTGAGAACTGACACCACTGTGATCTCCATCATGAGTCTTGCAATTAAGTGTGGTGTTCTTTGCAGGCAGGACTGACTGCTTGAGTTGAATGACTACATGTTGACCTTGGGGGAGCTGCGGGGGTGCATCTCTGTTTGTTTTTTAAATACATCTCCTCCACGTTGTGAGGAAAGAAGCCTTTAGACATTACGTGATCCATGTGGATTTAAACAACAGTTGATTTCAGCAGCATCTTACATTTTTCAGCACAGCTTTATGAACTGTTGAGGCTTAGTACATTTTTTTTCTTTAGATCAAAAGATGTGACAGGCTACAAAATGTGCAGTGAAGAAATAAAACCATCCCCCATGCACACCAAGAAGCACCACTACATACCAGATTCCCCTGACAAAGGTGTCTTTAGCATGAGTCCAGAAAATTGACACTCCAAACTGCGCATATACTTCAAGACAGACAGCCGTCTGCCAGGGACAAAAGTCTGCCTTCTTCTCTCGTGATGAATTACAATGGAGCACAGCAGTCATTGCAAGTTCAGTGAAAAGGGAGGCTGCCTGTGATGTGCTGCTCAACTGAGGGGCAGGAGAGGGAAGGAGAAAGAGCTGGCACATTCCCCAGGGCTTGTGCCTCCAGCCGGTAGTTCTGCTTCTGCTCTACCTAGTCCTCTGCTGCAATACTGGGCAGAAGTAGCCTATCAGCTGTTCTAGGTACAAGGTCTCTGGTACATGGGGAGACTTATGGCTGTGTTTAAGAAGGGAGAATTATTATCTCCCATTGCTAGACAGATTTAAAGCCTCCAAAAGACTGCGGTTCTCAGAACCACATGTATAATTTCAAAATCCCTAATGAGGGAGAATCTGAAACTCAGGAGGCCCCAAGTCCAAGTTGGAGACAAATTTGAGCACTTGTGACAGAGACAGATGAGTAACATCCGTTCATAGAAAGAAAAACAATTTTATGATCATGCAGTTGAATTGTTTCTAATTAATTCATGATCTATATTTCATACTGCTGAAGCAGGGTCTGAGACACACTAGAAAAAAATCCTTCACGTGGCACATCCTAACAATGGCAAGGGTGCCGAGTCACTGATTTCATTATTAACAAGTTTTTTTGAGTTTGTAACTCACCTCTTAACTTCATTCTCTTGTTCCTGGGCAGACATAATGAGTTGTTAGCACAGCATAAGGGAGCAGCAAGGGTCAGTTGGCCCCTGCCACCCAGGAGCTGAGGGGTAGCCCAGGGCTGGCAGTGAGGTAGCAGGGCAGGGCAGGGCAGATCAGGGGCAAATTTAACCAAAAGTCAAATTCCCCAGGCAAGGTTGTGGCAACGAGGCACATCCAAGGTCAGGCTGGGCAGTCGATCCACAGGTCAGGATCTGCACTGAATACAGTGATGATGCAGGCAGGCCCAGGGTGATGAGGCAGGGCCAAAGTCAAGGTCAAGCTGGAAAGTTAGCCTGCGGGCTGTGGTCTGGATAAAAAGGGCCCATGGCGAGGCACAGGCATGGCTGCAACTGAGCTGGAAACCAGCACTCCTACTACATTGCCTAGGGTTGAGCTGAAATGGGGCTCCTGGGCAGGGGCGGGGTGGCAGGGAGGCCCCAGGTGAGGCTGGTCAGAGCCATTAATGCTTATATGCCCTGATAAATGGATGCACTGAGTTTTCATTATAAAGTTTTTCTATTTATTAATGCCATGAAGAGGCCCATACATTTGCCTGACACATAGAGCAGGACTTTAATGTTACACAAATAATAACCTGATCCTACAAACCCCTGTATATGTCACTGAGATCTTATTACAGCCTGGGTAAGAGGATGCTGGGTGTTTGCACTGCTGAGGCTATTTCAGTATGATAAGCTGCACTAAGTGGGCTCAGTTTTGCATCAGTGGAGCGTATTTGCATATTGCACTGCCAGGGAAAAGAAAACCTTCCATATTGCAAGAGTTTGCCATGCACAAAAATGCTGCTGCAGACATCTGAGTATGTGAGCAGTTCCAATGAAGGCAATACTCCATTAAAGTGCTGTGTTGGTGCTAATAGGGCTTAAAGAGTCTGTGACATTTCCAGTTTCTTGGATGCTCACTGGAAAACTCATCTGTATACTTTCAGGACTTTTTGCAATATCCATTGCCTTTTGATTTATAAAATTGCAGTTGGAAAGAGAGTGGCAAATATTTTTGGCTATATGAATTCTAATAGTCTTTTGGAATAATCATTATTAGAACCAACCTTAAGTCCAAGCAAATATTCCCATTCTCTTTCATTTCAATCCTTGATATATGCTTTCCTGTTGAAAGGCAGCTTGGAAGAGTTGTCCATATTTCCATTCTGTAAAACACATTTTTTCTATCAGCTGCTGATTTCTGTTTTTTTTTTTTTTTTTTTTTTTTTTTTTTTTTTTGTTTTTTTTTTTTTTTTTACTTTTTTTAATAGGAAAGGAGCTGGCTGCTGCATAAATTAAGAAAACTATCTGGAAATAAAGTATGATGGATTCCTGCAAAATAAGGTATTTCCTATTGCTCTCAAGCTTTAAAAGCAGGTGA
>VZTL01057478.1:0-32478 GCA_013400535.1 Scopus umbretta | reverse complement strand
TTGGTGCTAGGAGTTCCCTGGCAGTTTGCTTTGCAACACTTAGTTTTTGTGCTGTGCTGGGACTGGCTCAGAGCTCTGATCCCAAGACCCCAGTCCAGCTGCTAGGCAAGTTTATGTAGCTCTGACAGTACAGGAGCAGCTCTGTACCCCTGCTACATGGATGCAGTGAAAGCACTTTCTCACTTAAACTTCACACATACAGAAAGAGTTTGGTGGGTTTGGGTTTTTTGTTTGTTTGTTTATTGGGTTTTCTTATTATTCTTGTTCAGCTGCAACAATGTGCTTAATTTCTGGCTGTTCAGCTTCTGTGGTTTAATATTTATGACTTTGCACCTTGGACTTCCCAGGTGGTGATCCATCTCACATTGCACTTAGGGCTAGGGTCCTCTCCATCCTGTATCTACCAGAATGTTCACCAGCAGGTGCTGAGTAACCTCGTGATTTCCTCAGACTCCATAGGGTTGGAAAAACTATTTGCTGGACCACCAGGCAACAAACAGCAGTTATATCTGGCAAGCCTAAATAAAAATAATGAAGATTATGCATTTTAAAGCCATCAGGGACCATTCCACATCACATAGCAACTTCCTGACTTATTCCTCCATGCTTCAGCAAGAGCAAACATGAAGAGACGAGGGCTGTCTGAGGGCCCTGAGAGCATCGCTCCTCCTGGCTGTTCGGCTGCCTGGGCTCAGGGCCAACTCGGAGCTAGCGCAGCTGAGAGCTGCCCCACCTCCTTTCCTGGTCTTGGACACGGCACTGCAGGGAGGCCTCAGCCAGGGCTGATACCACTTCCTGCGGGACCTGCTTTTAAGCTAAGCCCCTTCCGTTTGGCCCCCATCTGAGCTGAAGCTCCTGCTGCGTTGCAGCCATGCCTGTCCCTGGCTTTGGGCCCGTTGCTCTGGACCTAGACCCTGACCTGCAGCTGACTTCCAGCCTGATCTCAGACCTGCCCTATCACCATGAACCTGCCTGGTGCTCACTGGGCTATGCCTGATCCTCGTTACCCTCACTAGACCTGCCTTGCTTGCCTCACCTGGGGGCTGTGGGACTTGTGGGACTCCTGCCCTGCCAGCTGTGTTAGTGTGCTCAGCTCCCAGCTCACCTTTCCTTGCAAAGAGCCAGCTCTTGCTGCTTCCTGACAGGCTGTTCCTCTCTAAATTTCCACAGCTTTTGAAGACTGATGATCTCAGCAAAAATGTCAACCCATTTTCCTTCACAGAAGAACAGAAATGGTGGAATCAGCCAGGAATCAAACCTACCACTTACTTATACTACTGAACCATGGAAGGAGCAAAATTAATAGTCTTACACTGTTTCCCCTCTCTCAGCGCTAAGAAGATAGGGCTAGAAACTTTGGGAACTCCTTTAGTCCTTGAGCCTTTCTATACCCAAAGTATAGAGACATCCTGGAAACAAATGCCGTTAACTCACAAGCAGAAGAAAACAACTCATGTGAGCAGTGGCACTTACAATTCTTGGAGTCCAATGGCTCTTTCAGTTATGCGCCCTTCTGTATGATACAGTGTGATACAGCTCCAAACTGTATCACACTGGCACCGCAAAGAATATCACTACGCCAGCAAGTGTCATGAGACTAAAGAAATGTATATTAAAAAAATCTTTGAACAGTAACTCAGAGGGAGCCCATGGAAACTGTGGTCAACATGTCAGGATGCTCTTTTCTTCTTCCCCTGCTTTCCTCTCATGACTTCCTCTCCCTACCCCAGCTGATTTTGTTGGAGGCTTGGGCCCTCCTCCTGGAAGAAGTCTTTTTGTGCCTATTGCTAAAGTCCTGCAGCAGCTGCTTTTCTTACCACTGTGTTGTGATGCAGTCATGATTTTATCACAAAAGTGGTGTTTGCCTGCCATGGACCCCAAAGAGTTCGACGCTGATTAGGAAGGCAGGCTGGCTGGCTGGCAGGCAGCATGACTGACTAAGCCTAGTTTCCTTAGGAACCCAGCCTAAAAGAGCGAGAAAGTAAGAGCATGTGTGTTCTGGTAGGCAGTGAATAATCCATTAAAATTCTTAATTAAAAATTTAAACATGTGTCTGCTAATTACATCACCCTTCTCCTGCCCTCAAAAAGCAGCAAATGAGCATGGTTGCACACCTGCCTGTGTGTTTATTTCCTTAGGATGCTGCTCACTTGCTCAGCAACCCAAACACCAGCTCAGGTAGCAGCTGCCATTGTAAAAACATTCTGGGGAAGAGCGATGACAAATATTTTCTTTTTGGTAATGAATAGCAAAACTGTTCACAGAAATCCTGCTCACTGTTGCTGCATGTCCTGAATTTGTTGATGTTTTTCTCTCACACGGGGCTATTTAATGCCAGCAATGCGCACTTTGCTGACCAGCCACCTGAAGACCTGTGAAAAGAGAAAGAGGTGGGGTAAATGTTTTAAAAAGTAGGCTGTAAGGATAAGAAAATGAACAAGACCGTTGTCTGTAAACTCAGAACCTGCAGAGAAAGATCTGACATCTCTAGACCCTCTGGAGGTTCTCAGTCTTGCAGGGAGAGTGTGGCATTCCATGTTTTAAGCACACATGGGGTGAGGAGCCTCAGTGCAGTAAAGAGACAGCTCAGATTAACTGTTGTCTGTGCAAATGAGCACTCACAGCAAATGAAACTTGCTTCTCCCTCCGTAAGTTACCCTGCAGTGAATCTCCTCCGCTATACGTAGCCTCCTCAGCTGCTCTGAGTTGGCTGGGTTGCAGCCACTTGACATCGGGCCACAGCCTCTGAGTTGGGAAGGTTTTTTTATTCACTGCCTAGAGGAGTAGGATCATGTTCAACATTGCTGTTGTTATTTATTACAGTCATTAATTTGGCAGGAATTAACCAAATTCTGGCAGGTAGCTTATGTCTCTGTACATTAGCATAATTGTGCTGAGCTATAGTGGGTACACTGGGTGAAAAACTGATTCCCTGATTTTTGGCTTCTGTTAAAACAGGCAGAGGACAGAGCAGAAGGTCATATGTGTCCAGTGACACATATATGGTCACTCTCACCAAATGTTCATCCAGTATGTTCTCCTCAAGACCTGCCTTTACACAGCGATCCTACCAGCATCTGCTGAACCTCTTGGGAAAGGGTCCAACTGGGGTGTATTTTGTTTCCTTGGGGGCACTTAGAGCCATACTAGTACTGCACAAGGCCCTCTCCAACTTGACCTAGAAAAGACTCAACAGACAGTAAGAAACTTTGAACCCCTAAACCCGAACACTGTGCATCACTAACAAAACACTGCCTCAAGACCGTGAATGACCCTATGAAATTACTTTTAAAGTGATATTTTAATGCTTTCACTGACAGAAAGCTTCCCAGGTGATATCTTGAGACGACTTATTGGAGAAGGCTTCATTATCCTCAGGGGTACAGACAAGGAGATGGCTGTCCTACAGCTGAGTTTCCCCACGTTGAGGTCACATTCATCTAAGATGGCTGGAGTCAGGCAATTCAGCTCAGGGGCTGCCCAAATCACTGAATGAGTTTTCATGTGAGATGAATTGTTATTGCAGGGTAGAGGAACTAACTGGTCCTTCCTTTGAAAAAATTATTATTTGTTAAAATCTGAGGTACATGTAGAGTTTAGGATGCCATATGGCAAACCTAGCGGCATATGAAATTCCAAGCAAGGCCATGAGATTAATTGGCTCCAGTCAGAAATATAGGGCCTGGCAGGCCTGGGCTCTTGCAACAGACAAGGAAGCCCAGATCTGAAATTCAGAAACTGGCCTGTCTTTATAGGGTGTCAGCTCCCAGTCCCAGGGCTTGGTCACTCCTTGAAATCCCAAGCTCATCTCTGCCCCTTTTGCCTTTGCTAACTTACCAGGAGGGTGACAGGAGCATCTGTGGGGTTTACTGGCAGGACCCTGCTGTATTGCGCCGCCCTGCTACGTGGGGGTCGTGGTAAGAGTGCTGGGAGGAGAGGGGTTCACGCTGAGGCAGCTGTTTGACGTGGACTCATCTGCTCCAGTAAATGAGCACAGGTCACTCTCACGGGTAACGTTCACTCTGCTGAGCAAGTGCCAGGCTGTTTTCAATATTGTTGCCCACCAGGAAGACTGCAGTGGCGGAGCCGTTGAGGACAGGCTGATGCACTTACCTCGTATGTACTCTCCAGCCCAGACTGGATGGCACGGAGTGAAGCAGTGTGGTGGGGTGAGCCGGGGCACACAGCCACCGGGTCTGGGTTTCTGTGGGTCACTGTCACTACCCTTTGCGCTGCAGTGGTGGAGGAGAAGCAGCCAAGGCTTACACCAAAACCTGTTCAAGATGGGAGCGGGAGGGTGTGTCCGCAGCTGGGCTCCCCAGACAAAGCTCAATTACTTTCCATTTGTGTGGAGAATGGGTGCATTTCATCCAGAAACAGCAGCAAGCAAAAAGTCATTTCACTAAGTAGCAAGATCAGCCACCACTTGGGAGTAGCTAGAACTATTTACAAAATGTTTTCACACTTCAGCAAGGAAGAGGCTGCGTATTTCTGACTGTGGAGCAGAAGGCAATCCTATAATAATGCCTCATCTTTACCAATCATTCCAAATTATTCACATGAAAGATCCTGCTTTCTCTCTTGTACTTTAATGAAGCTCCTGTTGAACCAATTATTCACTAGCTATTCATGTATTGTCAGAAAGGAAATCGCAGAAGCTTTGTCATTAGGAATAAGATTTGATTGGCAAG
Organism: Scopus umbretta; assembly: GCA_013400535.1. Taxonomy (NCBI): domain Eukaryota; kingdom Metazoa; phylum Chordata; class Aves; order Pelecaniformes; family Scopidae; genus Scopus; species Scopus umbretta. The sequence goes on along the minus strand of VZTL01057478.1, from coordinate 27,787 downwards.
GCACATGGCTTTGGGGTGGGTTTTCTTCTTCCCCTTTTCTGCTCTAAAGCCATAGCTTTTAGCTGGCAATTTTCACTGCTATAATCTGATGGAAAGTGATAAAACGCATCAGACTGCAGTACTCAAATGAGAAAACACTCCAGATTAGTAGGAATATAATTATGTTTTTCATGACATTGATTTTTTATTTTCTAACTGATAAAAGTAAACAACTGAGTGGGGGGGGGAGTGCCGAAAAACAACATTTAGACTTTAGTGAGATAATTAACTCAGCAATTAAACATATTTTGTATTCAGCATTTGTCCTCCGTAGCACACAGCATATGTGACGTTTGTCCTTTATTCAAATTCTTGCTTCTTGCAGTCTTTTTTGTCAGCAGGAGTAGCAGCCGGCAAGAGTCCTGTATGAAGGCCCACTTCTATGGTGCTTTACTTTTAAAGATGAATATTCACAGCTATGGTTTGGAAGGGAAGAGGCAGCCAAAAAGAATCATTAAGCTGAGCTAAATGAGCAGAATTGAGAGGCAAGAGACCTGTGCAACAGGCATTTGTGTCTGTTTTCTTTTTGCCAGTAGTGTTTGGAGGGGAAATAAACCAAGCCCCTTGTGATCCTTGCTGCTCTGTGTACTTAACTTTATCCAGCTGCAATATGGGGCTGCAATGTCACATGCCCTGTGCTCTGATCCCATTCAATATCACAGCATCAGGATGGGCCAGTACATGGGCAGGATATATCCAAGGAAAATTAGAGAATGAGAATTAAAGCCAATTAAAGAAAAGAGGCTAGTCCTTTGGTAGGGCTGCCTGCTGATTCAACAGAGTTGATTTGTCACTACAGCGTGAAACATGGGAAGAGGCATAAGCAACAATGAATCATTAGAAATCTCACTGGCCTTTTTAGCCCAAAGTAGTTCCTCCATCATCAGTTCAGCAAAGAGTGAGTGAGTCTTCAGGGAAGCTGATTGTCTCAGAAGCGTTGAACTACGATACAGGAGAGATGTCCTCCACATCACTGCCCCATCTCCATCTCTTTTAGCAAAATGAGGTTGTGAGGGAAAAGTTACAAGTCTAGGAGCAGTAAAGCATGCTCCTTGTGACTTTATAGGCAGGATCAAGAGGGACAAACACTGTGTCAGGCAGAGGTGCGCAGATACATCATGCAAAGGATGACACAGTACCTCTGCATGTCTACCCAAACTGCAAAACTGTAGCCAATATTGTGCAAGTTAATATTTAGCACACTACAATTTATCTTTTTTCTTTGAGACAACAATATGTGAGGCTTCTTTCCAGGGCAGAACTCTGAGCCTCAGGGAAACTCAAATATCTTCCTACTCTGTGAGACTCCCATGGCCCAATTTAAGCTGCTGCTGCTGCTGCCAGGGTGGGCAGAGGGGCTAAATTCTGAGCGGGCATATATTTCTACAGTAAACATACTATGACAAGTCATTCCAAATCAATTTCTTCCTTTCCCAAGCTGAGCTTGCCAGGTTATGTGCTAAAATCTTGTTTCTTGCTTTGTCCTGAAACACTGTGGTGCATAATAAACATCAAGCCTCAAGAGGCTGTTTTACTGCTAATTTTAGGCAATTAAATGTATCATGTATGTATTCATGATACATACAAATCACCATGTAGCTGAAGCACAACCTTTCCTAAATCCAGGGTGTTCATCTGGTGAAATCTGTGGCCATTTATGGAACGCAAAAGTTGCACTGATAAATGCTTTTCACTATGAGACATAAAATGTGTTTGTTATTGTACTGACCTTGGGACATGAATAGGAAAGTGCTTTGTCCTTAGCCTGCAAGACAGCCACAGCAGCTGGCTATGCTTTAGGACAGGCCAGACTAAAATAGGTCTCTCCATGTGATAGGTTGGTAGAAGAACCCTGGAAATTCTGCAGGTTATTAATAGTCCCACCAATAGGTGGTATCCCTGAAAATGAATCCCAAAGTTCGACCAATGATTTAATTCAGAATTCACTGATCCACAGGTATGACAACAATCTAATTTTTGGGAAAACTTATTGTGACTGGTAACTGCCTCACCCCTTAAAAAACCCCCAAACTACTCTTTTTATAAAGCTACTGGGACAGGAGGTGTGTTTGTGGGGGAATACTTCAGGAGGGAGATAAATCCTATGGAAACAAGAAGTTGTGTAGGAAGTGCTGCCCAAGCAGCAGATGAGCAATGGGGTTTTGTGCAATATCTACCACAAGTATTAATATGAAGAGAAGAGATTAGAAGAATCATCATTAACTTGCAATCCAAATAATTTTAAGAAGCTGAGATCAAGGTAATTTAAGCGTGAGTCATTTTGCTGATGGATCTAGATTTTGCTGCTTTATTTGCCTGTTTGTTACTCATTTTCCCTCCTCTTGCCTTTCTGTGAAAAGTGCAATACCGACAAAGGGAAAAGGCCAGGGAAGAGCAGTCACCTCTCTGCTCCCACTTTAGCTGCCTAACAGCCTTAGAGTAGGTACGTCCCATCCTACCTTCTCTCTAGAGCCAGCAGACGTGCCTGCAGAGCATTTCAGGAGTTGTTGCTCAGCTCCCTGCTCTAACGTGTCCTCTGGAGGCACACTCTCCAGTGGCTACACAGGGATCCTGGAGAGCATGGCCTTCTAATCACTTACACTTGGTACTTACCATCACATAAAACCAGCCAGAAAATATATAGGGGAAGACGGAATGTGACTATTCCCAAGGACCCAAAAAGTAGGTACATTCAAAATAGAGCAATTTTTAAGTACAGTGAAGTGTTACTTCTAGCATGAATAAGACAAATAATATGTAGAATGAGAGGTGATTTTCAAGCTGTATCTATTTCTTGAAATATTCTCTCATCTGCTGTTATTATTCCACAGTAAGGGTTCTTTCAGGGCAATATTTTACACCAATACTAACATCTCCATGGCACCACAGACAGGGAGGCCTTCCAAGCACACAGTTTTTCTCATGCTCAGTTTAGGGGCTCTTCCATTTTCCTATGAATCTACACTGCACCACTGACTTGAGATATTTGATCCAGAATAATGATAATGCTTTGCTTTTCTTCATTCCAGCCTTTACTCAATCTCCTTTACAAACATTGCTAGGGAGTAACAGGGCCTTGGGAGACAGAAAGCCCAGCCAAAGCTTGCCTGTGAGTACCTGGCAAAGCTAGGACTAGAAGACAGATGTACTCGATCCTTCTCTCATCTGAGAAGCAGCTCAGGTCGACATGGCTCTGAACTTTGGCGATGATCTGCCTGCTAAGCTCTATCACTTTTATGATTTGCGGGTTTCTAGTCCGACCTGGCTTCATTTTTTAACTTTTCATTTTCTTTTTAGGGAACCAAACTGTTCACTGGGTTTGGCAGCTGACCGCTATTAACTGTCACACTCCAATAACCAAGGGATAGTTAGAACAGCATTAAATATTTGCACTCTGCAGCAAGGCTATACTTCATCTCAGTATACATGAATGCCATGCTCTTTTCACACTGGAAGAAAACCCACCTTATTGCGATTCAAATCTATCTGTCTGTCTGTCTTCCCATACTGTCATTACTCATGCAAGGCCTGGCAGTGCCATTGACACAAAAAACCCCTCTCGCTTTATGCCAACACCAGTGACACCTGAAAAAAAACAAGACTCAAAAGAAATACTGCTTTAAAATTTTTTGTTTATTTTGCCTTCATTTTCTAATACGGTCACTTATTCCACGTCTTTCTCCTGCCCTGCAAGGGTGCATGTTTTCTCTCACAGGAACAGCTTATAGATAATCCTACGTGAAAAGTGGGTTTTGGTAACTGAGGTTTGTCCATTTTGTATATCCCTGGTTGAATCGTGAAGCTTTGTTTTGAGCACAGTTTTTTCCCCTCATCATCTTAACTGCCATTTTGAGTCTAATCTTTTAGGAAATATCCTACATAGGCACTCCTTGTGGTCCGCTTTTAAAAAGCAAAATGTATTTTGGCCTCTGCAGGAAGCATTTAAAGCACATAATGAATAATGTTTGACACAGAAGTCAGTTAGCAGTCATTTTAGATTAACAACACTGCTCGGAAAAAAACCTTGCAGGGGATTAGACCAAGAGAAAGATGCTTAGGCAATAACCTCTGAGCCAGTTGGTTGCTGAACTATTCACAATAGACATAACTATCTCTGAAGGTCTTAAGTGTGAGAATTATCTCCGGGAAGAGAACAATGAGTTAGCGAGACATAAAACAATAGGCTCATGCTCTAACACAAGCAGTTAGCACCGCACATGTTCTCTTCTCATTTAATCTGCAAGACTTTCAGACAGGAGCAGTTGGTGCCCAAATTAAGACTTCCTCTCTCCCTTTGATCTTATGTAAAAACTAATGAATTGTATAATCTCCAACACCTCTGAAATCCCGCTGGTTAAAGGGAAACTATCCCTACCTTTCCCATGCCTGTCTCAATTCACTAAATGGGAGCTATATTTAACAGCAGGCCAATCACATGATCGCTGAAAAGGAACAGCACAAGGATCTGTAATCCTAATGCTCTGGAGCTGTGATTGCTATAAATCCTTTGCAGAATGATTTCCTTTAAATCCCAAACATGTCATCACACTTTTAATTAACATTTCTTCACTAAAACTGTGGATAAGACCCTTTAAATTAAAGATTGTTCCCAGACTTGTCATCTTAAAACAGTGTGCATTTCTATTGTCATTTTCATGTAGCATATTTTACTTCACTTTATAAGTAAAGCTTTTTTTCTTTCCTTTCCCCTCCTTTGCCTTCCATGCCTTCACCCTCAAATAAGCAGTAACAGCTAGCACTATTTTTTAAGGGTAAACAAATAGCTTTAAATTACTTCATGTACAAAAGGGAAAATTCAAATAATCAAAAGACCAGCAACGAGTACAGGCAGAGATGTGGCTCGTACTGCCCTTCTTGAATTCTTACCACCTTCATCTCTGGAGTTTACCATCTAATTGAGCTTCCCATCTTCATTACAGAGAGAAAGAGTTTGGCAGAGGAAAGCGATCTGCCCAAAGTAACAAAGTGGATCACCTGCAGAAACAGAAATACAACCTTTATTTCCCGATCACCAGCTCTTACTTCTTCTCAGCTACTTAGCATGTGGCTTCCCAAATAGCAGACCTATTTCCTTGCCTGCTGACCTCAGCAGCATCACTACCCTCTTACGTGGTATTAAAACAAGCCTAACATGTATGATGCTGGGCACAGGAGATGCAGTCTTATTTCCAGCAAAAGGGAAGAGTTTTATCTGAGTGAGGGTGATATGCTTTGGCTGGTGGCTAGTGGGAAATAGATTTCCAATATTTGTTTTCCTGAAAGTAACCCAGGTAAGAACTCTGGGTTTGAATGATGGCTTAAGCTCAGTGACAGACTCACTTCAGTTATCCCATCTGGGATTTGAGACAGTGGCACATGTCACTGGCAGACAACTCTTTCAATGACGTTTTTCAGGAAGCCCAGTTTTCTGGGCTCTGTGGAATAATTCCACACATGCCTCTGTGTGGAAAAAGCTGGTAGAGGACCAAAGAGAGAGGAGGAATATTTGTGAGAGAGAATATTAAGGATGGCACCACTATCCATTACATGGATAAAAACCCCTTCATCAGTGAGAAGCAGGAAAGAAATACAGATCCTGAAAAGAATTCAGAATGAAATAGTCAGGCAATTTGACAGCACAAATTGAAATTATTTAGCATGATTTGGCAATATGTTTCTAAGTATCTATAAATCATCCAAGAATATCCATTGACAGATATTGGAGAAATAATGAATGGCTAAATAGAGCAGGTCAGACTCTGATGCCCTTCCATGAATTGGGTAGTAGTTTATTCCTCAGCTGCTCCCACTGGCTTCAAATTATGCTTTGTAGCTGACACTCAGAGCCAAATGTCAGGAGCCCAAGCTCACCAAGCACGTCAGTGGAGAAGCTCAGAACAGAACCTCTGACTTGACACTCCTGCATCCCGAATTGAAAACATGGGATAGCCTAGAGAAAGACAGAAAGACAGAAAGAAAGAAAGAACCCCCACTAAGTTATGACTACCTTCCTTTACATATCCTCCCTTCTTTTACAATAGTTATGCTGTCTTGTAGTTTCATTACTACAGTAAATACTGTTTACATATTTATATTCTGTTTTAAATGGTTATAATTATCTGGCCAGGACATTGATAAAGTTGTTTCAAAAGGAATGGAAAGTGTCACAGATGCAGAGCAAAGGGAACAACAAATTTAACCACTAGACCATTGGGTTTTTCCTTACTGACGGCCAAATTCATGCAGTAGGTGTGGTGTGGCATATGTGACCATACATTAAAAGCAGGCACTGCAACACATCCTTCCTCAGCCTGTCAGCTTTTCTTGATTAAAGTATATTGCATGGATATCTCAAGTTAAAAAAATAAAAATTAACCATGAGATGTAAAAAACCCATTCTTCTGATCAACCCATACAGCCTGAAGACCACGCACACTGTAGGCTCTTTCAGTTTTGTTTGCAGTTCCATTTTCACTCCAATATATTCACTCCTCTTCCTCTCTGTGCTAGAACATGAGAAATGTAAAGTCCAAAGCTCATTTGAGAGTAGCACTATGAAGAAACCAGACAAGTCTTATTTGCACAAAGCTGTTCATGAATAGGTGCACAGACAGACAAGGCCTGCAACATGCAACCTTTTTCAGATAGAAACTGTGAGCCCGAGTCCTTGAAGAACAGACCGTACTTATGAGGCAGTGACCCGTGCTTGCAACGACAGAGTTCCAGGGCCCCATGAGGATTTTCAGAAGTGGCTGGTTTGAAGCACCTTGAGGTACTTGCCGGGGTCCCACCAGGTGATCTCTAATAAGATAACAGAGCCTGTTGTCCACATCAGACTGAATACTGGGCCAAACAAGAGAATCAGGATCATAGCCTTGATTTCTCAATGTGCTCTTTGCAATACACAAACTGTAATAACAACATTCAATCTCTCTGCGTCCCTTGTTCCATGCCATGCAGTCAAGTGTGAAGCCTGTGCTGACTTAACATTCTTTGATGAACCCTAGCCATTAATTTTTCAACTCTCCTGTGGTACAAACACCAAACTGATGTTCCTTCCTTTCCTTACTGCTGAGGTCACCCTTGAACACTCACCTGGGCACTAAAGGTCACATATAAAATGTTGAGAACTAGCACGTACTGTGGGTTAAGCACCCATTTCCTGTTCTCAGTGCAGTACAATACGTGGAGGAAAGCTGGACACATACCAATACAAAACCAGGAGTTACTGTATGACAATTTTTTATTTATCAGTATCAAATTACATAGCAAAGTAATGAATGCAGTGTCAGATGACCTCTCTGAATACTGTAAATACAAACAAAATCCACCACATTGCTTAATCATCCAAAGTAAATTAAAGGTTTAAAAATGTGCGTTTCAGAGATTCCATTTGGCATATCCTGTCAATATATCCTGCATAAATATTTCTGTACCTCATTTTCACTATGTGTACCTTAATTAAATACAGCCTCTAGAAAGCTCACATGGAAGAGATAGGATCTCTCTGTTTGTTTCTGTTTATCATCAACGCATGCCTCTGCCCTGAAATCACTGAAAAAACCTGTCTGCTAGCTCACCTGAGAGGCAGAAGTGACTGGGCATAGAGTGGCCAGACCCTGCCCTCACACAGTGCCAGAGCTAAAGCTACTGGCATCAGTGCAAGACAACTGAAGGCATGACATCAGCTTTGGATCAGGTCCTTAAGTTACGGACAAAATAGCTATTCACTTTCATGGAAGCTGGACTGCATCTGATGGCCAGACCTTGCACACTCAAATATGTAAGGAAATTCTTGGGACATTTACACCACTCTTTTACACTTGTGTGACTCCACTACAGTGAAAGAACTAGTCTTGGTTTATAACGTTAAGTGACAAATAAAGTCAGGTCTGTTGATTTCATGTAAGTTGAGTAGGATTTGGCCACAGCTGGATACAAACTAGATAATTCAACAGAAGTATTTTAATGACGTTAATCAGCAGTGTCATTTACGTGGGACTTCCTTATAAACTGTGTAAATAGAACAATTTTTCCTGATGGATGAGAGAAGAAGCTTCACTTAGCACTGTTTCCGAAAGTTAAGACTACTGAGACATTGTAGTGGTATGAAAAGGAAAACGCCATAGAAATATATATTTTGTTTAGAATACAATGAACAGAAGTACAGAAGCGTTGATGCAGGTAATCGGAAAGGTGAGGAAAGGGAAGGAGGACAAATTTAGGCAGCAATCCCATGGCAACATGGGAGTTACTCTTGATCCCTCCAGTTCACCAGTATCAGTGGAAGTCGGGCTTCTCTGGGAAGGTGCAACCTGAACGCTTGATAATTACGCTGGCTGCATAATGTCCAGCCCGGATGCACTCGGTCACTGGCCGGTCATAGACGAGCTGTGAGAGAAAGCCTGTGCAACAAAGTGGGAGAGAAAGAGAAGGAAGAAAATGGTTAGATTAGTTTTTTTGAGTGTATCAGTTTGTCACAGGGCAAAGCACTGAAATACTGGCCTAACTGTATGTATGCAGGTAGCCTGTGCTTGAGTGACCTGCTGAGTCGGAGTGCTGCTGCTGTTAGTTCTACCTACAGTCTCCATTTCGTAGCTTCAGGTAAATTAAAGATTATCAAGATTGATCTTTATTGCTGCCTTCAAAATGATTTTACCACAGTTCTTGCTCTCTCCTTTTACACAGAGAACCCCTGATTCCTCAAATACCGTTTTACAAACAAAGCAGCAGTTTTCCCTGCTGAAGAGAGCTCCTTCTGTTCATACTGGCTACAGCTACAGCCTCACACAACTGTCACTCTGCAAGCTTTTCTCAAAGAAAGAGAAAGGCACATAACGAATAAACATTTTATCTATATTCACAGTTATAGGTGTTTGCAATGAAAAGAAGGTGAGAAATTTTTACCTGATGAGGAAAGGTGATTCCCTTGATTATGGGAAATTTAAGCCAAGACTTCAGAACCAGTGGGTACCTCTTAGCATGTTCAGGTACCTATGCAAACAGCAAACCGTATGGAGAACCAAGCACCTCTCAGATTCGGGGCACTTGGTTGACTGTTTTAGCTAACAAAGCCCTAGCATACATGGCTTAGAAAACCAGAAAGCACTGGGAGCTGAGTGTTTTGAAAACTGGAGCACCTCTTTAAATGAATGTAAGCAGAGAGTCCTAAAAAGGAAATTTTTCATAGGTACTTGTTAAAGTTTAGTACAAGTGGCACCAGAAATTTTATGGATTGAGTCCCTCATTTCTGAAACATTTTGTCTTGGCTGAAACTATTGTGATCGAACGCATGACAGAACTTACAGCAGAGGTGAAATATGTTATTTTAAATTTGGAAGAGGTTTTCACGATGTGAAGAGAAAACTTAGTATCTCATAATTTAAAACTCCACTCTGTCATTCTAAAGGTAATATTTTACTCACTTTTATCCTGGTTTTAATATGTTTCAGATGTATCTCTTTTCCTCATCCAATCACAGAAGGAAAGTGAGACTTGCCCAGGAAAATCAGAAGCTGAAACATGTTCTTTTTAAAGCTTTCAGCCACCATTTCAAGTTCCTGTGTCACGCTCTGACAGGCCTTGGGCCTTGACCGTACAAATCTAGTCTTGAAACCATGTATCTCATAAGTACTGTGAAGCTCCTAAGTACCAATTTCTGACATATTACAAATTTTGATTCAAAGATGCTATGTTTTGCTAGCTTGCTTTCAAATACACTTTCTCTGTTCAGCTTGGTTACTGTTGGAACAGACTCTGCATTATATTGTGATGCTCTCATTTAACCTGTGCCCCTTTTCTGAATTTTTCCTTTTGTGCACATTAGAGCGTATTTTTAGAGGACGATAAAACTATTTTGTCCTATGCAATAATGTCTGCTCCTTGAAGATTAAAAATCATGTAAAACATGAAAAATAAGGTTAGATTAACTAAGGATAATACTCGTGAGCAACAGACCCTGTTTTCATGAATTACCAAGATCTATCTTGGCTTCTCGGTCATGACTGATAGTGAAAAGAAGTCTAGTTGATGTATAGTTTTCTCTAAACTGCACTGAATAGGAGAAGAGTTTGAAACTACTGAATCTATAAATCAAGTATTTTTCATTGGAATAGGGAGGCCATAGAAAGCAGGTGTTTTAGTTGCCAACTAGTAGAAAACTCATATGTTTCTGACATCAATACTTTTCTAGAGAACTACATATTAGCTGGAATTTCACAGATATTGACTGACACTAGCTGGGAAAAACGACTGCTTCTACCAACAAAAGTTAAGTCCATAAGCACAAGTGAAGACAGGAGTTTTCAGTACACAAAGATGAGAATCTGAAACAGGAAGAAATTGTGCTGTGAGTGCTATCACTGATGGCAGTCAGGGGATGACAGACAACACAACTGTGGCAGGATGGTCCAGCTGTAATAGCTGGGTAACAGTTGAGAAATTCAAATGGCATGCCTGGCAGAAATCAGACCGTTTCTGAATAACGAGATGAAAATGGTCTGCTCTCCATTAAATTAACATGCATTCTTAGGAGAAACTTTCTTGGATACGTGGAGAATGTCAATCATTAAATTTAAACTGCCTGGGAGGCTGGAGCTTGCCAGTGTGCTTCTGGGTGGTTAAAACTTGAGAGCGACTTGTAACCGTATGTAAAATGAGGCTGTTAAGACAGTCCATTTCTGACTCAGTAAGTATCGAAGATGCACTGGGCAGGCCTCCAAAGGCAAACACGAGGCCAGGCTTTGTGCAGAGCATGAATTCAGAGAGGGGTTTATACAAGAAAGAACAACTATCCTCTATGTTTACAATCCAGGCATCAAACATATATGAAGATGAGAAAACCCAAGGAGCAAAGAACCATAAAACATGAATTATTTTTCAATACCAACTAGAGTGAAACTGTCGTCACCTCCAAGGCTCACTGTAGTTTCAAGCTAGCATGTATCTTTTGTCTTCAGTGAAGCTACTTCTTATTTATTTTGATCTAAGTGAAAGCAGAATCAGGTGAAAAAAAATCCTGTTCTAATTGGGGATAGAAATGAAATATCTCTGATTTCAGAGTGGTGGAGAAATGACATTAAGCACAGCTGTCATATATGAGATACGTAGAAACTGCAATGGGGAGTTTGTCTTCAAACCGTTCTCTTGTCTGTTGAGTTTCTCTTAAAAGGTATGTGTTTCATAGATGAAATAGAGATAGCAGTATCTGACACAACATCGCATCGAATGACAATACAAACACATGTATCACAAACAGAACTACATCACATGCTAAGACTAGGCAGTTGGCAAAGCAGACCCCAAGGGAACACCAGAAAGCACTGTTGTTTGAGCAGAGAAAGAGCGAGCCCTATCAGGTTGGCTGCCTTAGCTGCAGAATGTTCTTTTTAGTTAACGCAGTAAAAAGCAACATGGTCAGAATATAACTCAGAGTTTGCCTCCTCCAGTGTATAAGGCACTGTGATGCAAACCCCATGAGTCATACCCTCAAGGCACGGATTCAGATCTTCGAGTTCCAGCTGAAGAAGCTACTGCCCCATCTGTTTTTCACCATCCTTCTTTGCTGCTTGTATAACCTGATACTCTGTCAAAATGAGCCAGATTAGTTTAAACAGTAAGCTGTTGAATAGTAGATCTTTGCTAACCCAGCTGATTTAAACTGAAGTGGGGTAGTGAGTACTCAAACAGCTCTACCTCTGAGCAGGGCAGTGGAGTGAAGACGATAAGCAGTTGAAGGCTGTAATCTCTTTAAGGTGCCATGACTGGAAATGCAAGAAGCTAAGTGAACATGGCTTCAGACATACTTCACACTCCTCCTACAATTTCACAGACAGAAAGGGCAGGGCTGAACTCTGATCCTGTATCACAGGCCTGGGATCACAGAACTAGATCATCCCAGCACACACTAAAGTCGGTCAGCGAGTATTTTAACTTCTGCCATGACCTGAACTAGTTCCTGGCTATCGTTGGAATGGAGTACAGAAAGCAGTGGTATATTTTGGCTACACAAGACAACCTCACTTCAAATATCTTACCAAAATGACTTCAGGCAATATTGTCTACCACCTTCTAATTGCAGCTATTCTGCACTAGCATCTCTACACTGCTGAAGCTGTGGATGGTGTTGCATGCATTGTGTACTGCTCTCTTCACACTAGAACATAAAGGCAAGACCCAAACTCAAGGCTTTCCCACTTGTCTGCCTCCTGCCCTGACATCCAAAGTGTTTATCGTTTATGGAGTAAGAGAAACAGCAGTTGCAGGATGTCTAGTAGGCCACCTTGCTGTAATCAGCCATCTCGGTAAGCTTTCAGAGTAGACCGGTATGCCTTTTGTCCCTCACAGACACGGACTGCTAAGTAACCGCCTTGTACTTAGTCATGATAAGAACTTATTTGGAACTGTGTCCAATTCATCCCACTTACTCAGCATCTTCCTAGAAAGCAAAGACAACTTTGCTTCAAAAGCTGCTTTAGACCTACAAGTGCTACAAAAGGTATTTGCATGCCCAGATGATAGAATTGATTATAACACACCAATAGCTATTTTTGGCCCATGATTATTTCTTTTCTGCTCAGTAGACAAAAGCGTCTCTGAAATCACTTTGCTCGGAAGAGTGTGCCTGAAATAACTGAGAGTTAATCTTTATTATCTCCAGCTTCCTTACTCCATATGCTCAAAGACAATGTTTATAATTGTTAGGGTCTGCAAACAGAATGAGGGACAGAAAAGTCAAGTTGCTTTCTTCCTTTTTGTGCTCACCGCCAAATGAAAAGTTCTGTTAAGCCAAGTGCCAGAAGTGGTGCTTGAGTCTCAAAATCCAGACCCAAACCAAGGCCCTCACTGAAACCAGCTCCAATCTCTTTGGGGATGTCAATATAAGTCTGAAAAGACACAGCAAGACAGTCCACTGACTGACACAAAAGGTGCTGTCTTCACTTCGTTACTTCTAAGAGCAGAGTAGCACTTAAAAATCATTACAGGAGAACCAAGTTCATTTTCTTGCATCCAGCAAAACAGACATTTCAGAGGCAATTTCACCAAAATCAGCGATTTATTTCAAAGTTTTGTTTCCAGCTTATCAGTGGTAATTCTGAAGGCCTAGCGCTAGTGCAGTTGGATAGGAATGTGGGAGTCCAATAGCAGAGATTTTAAAACAGTTCTGGTCTGCTTCAGTAATGGTTTATCAACACTTAAAAACAGCTCATATTGAAGCCAAATGTTTCATTTCAAATTGTACACTTGACAATTAATTTTAACGACTGTTAATTACTAATGCTGGCTGGAAATCCGTTTATAGCCTCCGACACCCAGCTCCCCCACTACTCGTCTTTCCGCAGTTTCTCTCACACTTCCAACCTTTATAAAATGCCCAAGGCAAAATTAACGTACTTTTTTTAAATGCAAGAGAGAAAAGCAGGAAAAAAGCAATTATCAAATGCATTAATTATAAACAATTACAAGCTGACCCTGAGTCAGAACCTTTTTGCTATGTGATGTTCCCAAACAATCCTCCTCTTCCAGCTGAACCCTGGAGCACCTAATATAATCCATGCTAGCCAGGTCATTCTCCGGCAAAATTGTCTCAGCCACAGAAAGGATCAGGAGCTGGCTCCTCTTTTTTTTTTTTGTATTTAAAGTTTCTACAGCTTAATTTGCGAACTGCCTTTTTAAAAATGGTGTTATTCCACCACGGGGGACAGTTGCAAGCACCTTTTCACACTCTCATTCGTATACAGCATTTATCACAGTTGCTCGAACGCTCATCTATTTTTATGTGATCCCACTAGCTTTCCAGGCCAGCAGTGTGGGAAGATGCAGTTTTCAAGAAACATTACCCTAGCAAGTTAAAGCCTTGTAGCTGATATGACTGAGGCTTTTTTGGATGTCTTTTAGCGCTGTTGGAGTGGGTTAATGTTGTGGTAGCATGAGTCTGGTCAGTTGTAACCAGGTGGTTAGCAGCGCTGGTGCCAAGAGCCAACCAGCCAACCTAGATTTTGTAAAAGATGTTGGCATCAGATGATTCTGCAACACAGTCACTGAACGGCCGTACGTCAACATGCTGAGGTTTCTCCTTTTTTAATTTTGTGGCAGATGGTGGATATTACAGCCAAGAACTGTGGTAAGCCAGAGGCCCTGCCCATTGCTATCAAACCGAATGTTGGCTATTCTAAATGGAAACGTTTTTGATTAAGGGTGGGATTTGGCTTCTGTTTGCACGTATTTTGGCACTGTGGTCTGACACACTAGACTTACAGAATAGAAGACAAATTAAATGTAAGTATCATCAAATACACTATACTTCTTTCAACCTTCACACACCTTAGCACTTTCTCAAAATATAGCGTAAGAATTATCCCACACGCACATATACGTCGTTAACTACAAATATATATGTGTACAAACAAGTGTCTTTCCCTCTCTCTTAAAACGAAATGGCTTTGTGCTTCTACAGAACTGTAGTGCCAGGCCAATTACAACTGAGAGAAAAAAGGTTACCAACCCTTTCAGAAAAACAGTCATTTAAGATGTATATCTAACAAGCGGCAACCTTGAAATCTCACTCTCGCTAAAAAGAACATTAGAAAAACCTTCCTGACTATACCACTGGAGGAAAGTTTTAATAAAAACTAATTAAACTACAAAAATCTCGAGTGGTTAACTGATTTTAGGGGCTAAATTTCTGGCAATTCTAATTATCCTCTTGTGGCTTCACTTAGTGTTTCACAACCATGACAGATGACAATGAAAAACTGCAGTTAAATTCATCCTCCCTGACACCATGCTAAGCACTGGCTTCTTCCTCTCCAAGTAAAATCAATACCATGTTTGAGTAAACACGTTTACAGCTTTATTAGGATGTCTCGCTTGTTCTGTAACAGCTGCTTGAAGCTGTGGTAACAAATCGACTCAACTCAGTTAAACCTAGAGAGCTGAGTAAGAGGCTCATCGATAAGGTTGTTATAAAAATAAACTGCAGGAGATCAGAAAGCTGGAACAAACAGCCTGGTAAATGTCAATATTTTTACTTCCAGAGAATGACAAAACCATGAGATCACGAATAAAATGTTTTGGAAGTCTGTATTTACTTTATTTATAAAATGGTCACATGCTAAATGCATTTCACTGTCTACATACAACTCCCTTACACAAACTTCTTACTTTCTTATCACCAGCATGAATACTAAACCAAGCATGTTTTCAAAAAAACCAATATTGGTATTGCTGTCCTTATCCCTCTTGTCTTCTTTACACTTACAGACACATTTTGAATGCATTGAATGTCTGTAAGGATCACTCAGATGGGTGTATATCTGCCTTAGTCTGAGGTTATACAGTCATTTATGGACACATGCAAATAATACAACTTTGCATTTACTAGACAACTGCGAATAAATGAAAGGAGTGTTTTCAGTTTAGCAGCCTTTTCCTGGAATGGAGAGGAGGTGTTGAATACACAAAGCAAAAAAGAGTTCAGACTCTAAAGCTTTAAGTCATCACATGTGGAAAATGTTAATGAAAGATTCCTGCAAAAATGTGACAATAAAAAAACCTGAAAATAAACCTCCACTATGTCCCTGTTATTCCACTAGAAATCAATTACTCAAGGCTGAATAATGTGATTGCATTGCATATGTGATTACCACTGTTTGGACCTACTAGGCCAGCTCACTGCAGCTCGTAGAACACGGTATCATCATACCTCCCAAGGCCTCTATAGATGCTTGGGCCCATCAGAGACTCCCTCTAAGGAAAATTAGCGGTCTTGTTTCTTTGATGCCTTTGGGCAAGTAGGAATGGTGGTTGTAACTGTGTAGTGGTTTGGTCCTGAACATTGTGCAATGGATGGAAAAACCCAAGATCCTGACTTGAAGCCTACTGAGATTGATGGGAGCTTTCCTATCACTGGCTTATGATAGCCTATGCCTTGACTAAGTACTGTCCACCCTTTGAGGGGGAACAGCTTAAAGCTGGAGGAGAGGCTTAAGTGTTTTATACTGTGACACCCTCCACAGTAATCATCTCCAGTGGACTCTATAACCTGTTGCATACTGCCTCTATTAAACTGCCCAGCACATTCTACTGTCCAAGAAAAGAATCATTTCAGTCTATAATATGCTCCAAAAAAGATGTGATGGAGGAAACTAATAAAAAGTTATGATTTCTGATGGTTTGGTCCTATTTTTCATGTTTAAGTCCACATGATGAACTTTGGGAAATTCCCCTTTGGATCAGTGTCCTGGTTTCAGCTGGGATAGAGTTAATTTTATTTCTAGTAGTTGGCACGGTGCTGTGTTTTGGATTTAGGATGAGAATAATGTTGATAACACGCTGACGTGTTAGTTGTTGCTAGGTAGTGCTTACACCAGTCAAGGACTTTTCAGCTCCCCATGCCCTGCCAGGGGCACAAGGAGCTGGGAGGGGGCACAGCCAGGACAGCTGACCGCAACTGGCCACAGGGCTATTCCATACCATACGGCGTCACGCTCAGTATAGAAACTGGGGGGAGTTGGCCCGGGGGGCAGCGATCGCTGCCTGGGGCCTGGCTGGGCACCGGTCAGCGGGTGGTGAGCAGTCACATCACTTGTTTTTCCTGGGTGTTCTCTCTCCCGCACCTGCTCCCTTCCTCTCTCTCTCCCTCCTCCTCCCTCCTCCCCACCCCGTTGTTTTCCTTTTCATTACAATTAAAAAACCACCCCAATTATTAACCTGTTCTTACCTCAACTCACAAGTTTTCTTACTTTTGCTCTTCCAGTTCTCTCCCCCATCCCACCAGGGGGAGGAGGCGTGAGCGGCTCTGTCGTGCTTGGCTGCCAACTGGGGCTAAAGCACAACAATCAGAATCTGGTGGCTTTGGGCTTGTCTCCAACAGCCAGGATCAGGGGAAAACATTTGATTAAAAAAAACCCAAAACAACCCTCCAAGCTTACAAGGAATATTCAAGGCACTGCATATGCCAAACCAAATACAGGTATTTTCATTGGAAGTATCTTCTCTAACTGTCCAAAAAAACTACTTTCCAGGCTGATATTTCTCTTTGCTTTTCCTAAAAACATTTCCTAGAAAGTTTCCTAGAAGTGTTCTTCAAAGCTAAGACTCTCCTTAGCCATTTTTTGAGACAGCAGAATGAAATAAGCTTTCTTTTATTAGTACCCGAGGAAATTTTCTGAGCCTCAAAACAGATCTGTTGTATTGACATTAAATGGTGCAGATTACTACACCTACTGCTTGGGAGAAGAGGAAGAGAATTTCACTAATTTAATGTAGAAATAATGAAGTTCTAAGCATAACAAAATGGAATACTATGTACTATCCTCTATTCAGATTTTAACACATGTTCAAGTACAAAAAAGGCTACCTGAATATAACTTCATAGTTGAGAATCACAGGCACAAAAGCTAGGAGATTTGAAGTTGTGTTTGCAGAGCACCCATCTCTCAGTAAGGTTTTATTTGCAGGTGTACTTCCACGGAATCAAGCCAGCAGTATGCAAAGAGAATCAAAAAGCAACACCCAATGCAGTGGGAATACAGTAGCTAGACAGCCTATGAATTCCTTGACTTTTGTGGGCTGAAATAGCCTACCCTGGCATTATATTCGTAGTGCTCCTATTTTAATACAGTGGCATTTAATATCTTTGGCTATTTAAATATTTGTTACAGTCCTGGATTGACACGAATCATTTACTGATCACTAATAACAGTAATGTCCCTTTTAAGAAGAGTCAGAAATCAGTGTCGAACCAACCTACAAGCACTGCTACTACCAACGCTTTCAACTGGGACCACGTTTTTCTGTTTATTTCCTTTTTATTGCAACCTTGCCATCTTCCCGCTTCAAGTATGAGCCCATTTCAGTGTGGGGGAAGTGAACGAATTATGGGGGACGTTACCATCCTGTTGTACAACAGCGGCAGCTGCAAGTGAGCGAGGATCCTGCTAGCTAATACCGCAGCCTGAGAAGTTCCTTTATGGTCATTGTGTCAACCTCCACAGCACCACACCAAGTCATGTTAGATGTGAAATAGATAACATATTTCAGTGTATTTTTGTATTTCATTGTGTGGTGTTGTATCTCCTGTGAATATAGCATCAGCCTAATCTGACACATCATTTCTTAGGGGTCTATATCCTGCCCTGATTCCCAGGGGAATGTTCTTGATGATCCAATCTGACTAGTGCCTCTGTCTCTACTCAGAATACATTAAAATAACACAAAATATTACCAACACTCTGCGAGCAAGGTAATAATAACTCATTAAAGTAATTTCTAGCCTTCCACATGAACATTTTCTTTATCATTACATGATTTTCTAACACATGACACATTAACATAAAATGAAATGTTATGAGTATAGGGATGGTAGGCATGACAAAGTATTTTAAACGGTGATGATTTGCTTTGAGGCGTTAAGTCAATTTGTAATTGTCCCATAGCTATTACAGCAAAAATTGGAACTTTATAATTGGTTTTGAAAATCTATTTTTAACACAGTAGGTTTGTTTTTTAAAACGTATGCAACCTATTCAACATTTATTTCTCACAAAGCCTGTCCAGAATGTCACTGAATTTATGGTGAGGTAAATTGGGCCTTTTAAAACGCAATTTTGCAAAATATTAATCCTCTTGCTGTGTACTGAGGCTCCCTTAACACTGACGATGTCACTGTCGGGAAGATAGACATAGCAGCCAGAAGGATCAGGTCCTGCTTCAGTCTAATTAGAAACTTCTGAGCATCTTTAATTCCATAAACTGATCTTTTTAAATGGATCTCTCACTTCTACGTGTTACTTGAAAAATGACAAGTATACTAATGTTTTGCCTTACATTAATTCTACTATGTATTTTTCTGGATTGCCTTTAAATTGTATGGGTGAAAATGTGAATTACCATATTTAAGTTACTATATTTTGATAAAAAGTACATATGTAGTAAAATTAAGATGAACAGTTAGAAACCAAGAGATGGGTAGCAATTAAAACAAAACAATTAAACCAGACTGGATCACAATTAAATTATACTTGGACAACACTTGATAGCGGTTTTAAGTAGAATGACAGCACAGAAAAATGTATTATTTCAAAATAAATAATTTTGAATGGAAATTGGTGAGAAGTGAAGTAGGGAATTAAAAAGAAAACAGGAATATTCTACATTTTTCCTGAGTGACATCTATTCTTATGTTTTTGTTTAAGTAGCTGCAATTCAAACTGTGGCAAATTCTTAAATTGTGCCAGTACTTATGCTGAAATTACTAGCGACTGGCTACACTATTGATCAGAATAATGATGCGCCTCTAGCTGAGACTGAGAAAAATCAACCAGGAACGTATAATCTGGTAATTTTCTAGTTTGTAGAAGGTCAGTTACAGAGATAACACGGCCACCTAATAGCCTAGGTTTAGGTGTGATGTTTATCTGAGTTACAAATGCCACCCGAACACACGGATGGTAAGTCATGAACATGTTGACAAGTTATCCACTAGCAAGCAAAGATTGATGCCCTATCTGCAGCTCAGCTATTATACTCGTGTATGGTGTTTATAAAGCAGGAGTCTTAAAGATGGGCAAAACACACTGTCAGTCAAACTGCTGATGACGTTAAGAAGGTATTTTTATTTCAAAGCTTCATATCTCATCAACCATGATCTCGGTAACAACAGGATTGCTCAGAGGCAATTAGCCACCCATGTTGTATAAATGAAGACTAAGAGAGTGCTGATTGCTGTTATAACATTTATCTTTACTTCAAAGAACAGACAGAACAATTCAAAGCAGTATCCCCTTGTCTTTTCACTTGTGAAGATAAGTTTTGTAGCAAAAATCAGCCATAACAAGTTGCATGCACATACATATTTAATTGATATCACCAAAAAAATACCTCTCACTCCCAGCTGGCAAATCAAATTGCATCTCAGATATCTGGTGCTATCAGAAGGCAGTACTTCACAGCAGTGATATTTTACCCACTGTATTTGTGCCTATCAACTGTGATTACAAAATGGTGACAACTTCCCAAGGTATCTTAAACAACTATAAAAACCTTATACAAATTAAAGACCAGTGTAAGTGAATTAAGTAGCTCCTGATATCACAATCCTACTGTTCAGAAAAGAACTGTTCCGAGTTCCTTGAACTCCTACTTCAACAAATCTAGAATGTTTTAGCGGTGGCGAGCACCAGAGCGAGGGCAGCTCTTACAACAGAGATTCACACAGAGATGAAAATACAACAAGTAAGAGGAATATTTCATTTATCTGCAATGTGTTTAGTGAAAACAGATTCTTCCACAATCTTAAAAAGCCCTATAAATCCATTAAGGAACTTTCTTTTTAATATAGTCACAAGCTCACTCATAACTTGGTATTCTGACAAACCATTCAAATCACCTGTCTCTGCTGATGGCATTATCAGATCTTTTTGGCATGTTTAGCACTCCTGGTATAGCCATATAGCAACTATCCACATGAACTTATTTCATTTCTCACATGTGCACATGCCTCCATCCACACAATTCCTTCCCAGGAAATACATAAGGGACTTATTAGACAAAGTAATGAATACAGTCCATCTTTGCCCTGTATCAGATTTATTGTGAGAAGATGGAATTCCCATTGTATAAGCTTCATTTTTTAATTCCGTCGGCTTCTACTCTTTAGCCACCAACACTCCGCTCTGAAGATGACTGAGGCTGGATTTTCAGAGGAGCAGGAAATAGTACCTGGGAACCTAATCTTAGAGGATTAGAACTCATAGGACCACAGCACAATTTAGGTTGGAAGGAATCTCTGGAGCTCACGTGCCTTCAGCCCCCGGCTTACAGCAGGGCCAGCTCAGATCATGTTAAATCCCACCTACATAATTTTTTATTTTAAAGATTCTTGGCTTCCTTCCATGAATGATGGATTCTGCAGAACAACAGCATAAGAATCAATCCTGCTTCCGTTTTTATCAATAGTATACTTGTTTAAATCCACTGGTGTCAGCCAAGGTATTCCAAAATTATATTAGTGTGTTCAGGAAATAGAACCAGGCCTTTTTTAAAAAACGGTTTCTGAATCAAACTTTTAATAGTAGAGGAGTAATGATAAGGAATTATTCTGTGCACTATGGGTTCTTTGCAAACCTATATTTATATTTCTTGTGCTGTGTTTCTATAAACATACATATATGTGTATGTACAATATATTCAAAGAATGTTTCACGTTAAGGATAATATCTTAATGTTTCAATACTGTAGAAGTATACCAAATATTATTTAGCTCTGCAATCAAAGCTAGATGTTACTCTATAGAAAATAATTTGCATTTACCTCATGAAAGCAGACTGGAATTTGAACAATGTGATGACCTTTAGGCAAACTCTTAGGAGTCTCTTAGGTCTTTGTCTAATTTATAGAGGCATTTAGATGAAGATGGAAAAATAATGTTTAGAATTAACCTCTATATTAAAGATGAGGGAACGGCTTTATTGAGCCAGTTTGGCAACACAGACAGAAACAAGAGGAGGGAAGTATCCCTCTAAGCCCTGTGTTCTCTAAAGAAAAGATGAGGATGCCATGAGGCACACTCCTGCAAGGACACGTATAAAAGATGACAATTTCTCTTTTGTTACTGTCCGTGTCTTCTATCAGGGTAGTTCTCTGATAGCTGAGACAGTACTTGGCTGTCTCAGAAGATTCACGCTAGGTTTCACAAAAGAGAGAGGGAGAACGGCTTATTCTGTAAGCATGTGCACCAAAAAAATTCTAAATTTAACTTTCAAACTATAGCTAGGAGCTTTATGCGATTCCTTGGTACATGAAAGCTGCCAATGGGATTTTTAAATTGACAGGTGGTTTGAGCTGTTGACCTCAGCTTTGATACCGACAGAGGCAATTGCCATCAACTCGTATTTGGCACCATACAATCCTTAATGAAGAGCTCCTTCTACCTCGGGATTTCTTTTCCTTGAGAATGGTATAACATCTTTATAGCATGGTGATAAGTAATATACACTTGCTGTGATCATTCTGTCACTGCTTCATCATGCTACTTTAAAAAGATTTGTGGTTACATTTCATACTCTAGTACTTTTCATACCGTATATGACTAAATCATAGTAGATTACTAAGTCAATATATTTATATTGACAGAACCTGAAGAAACATTGATTTTACACCTTCTCCTGCTCATTTATTATGAACTCTCTACCCAGTTCCACTGAGTAGACAGATTCTAGGGGAGAGATTTTGCAGGGAACAATGGCAGTAATTATCAGAAAAGACGCTTAGTGTTTTCATTAGTTTCGGTGTCAATGACAAAGGGGAGTCCAAACAGAAGGCAGACCTACTCTGGCTAAAAAGAGCAGGATGGCATAAAGGAAAGCATGAGATGGTAAAACTGTCCATGTTTCAATCTGTAAATATGCTTTGATTATCATTGTTGCAAAGGTTCAAACTGGGGCTGACTAGTAATAAATAGATGTTAATTTAGCGAGTCATAGACTGTTCCCCAAACTCTACAAACAACGGCTGTAATTCCATTAAGGGGTCTCTTGTGACATAAGCCATGTCAGCAAAGCTCACGTGATTTGTCAATGTCATCAGAACCTGGAGGTGGAATTGCAACTTTAATTTATGGGTATTTCAGGGATTTATATCCGAAAATCTATGGTACCCCTGAAATCCACAAGAGGTGCTGAGAGGTTACAAAGTAAATCATTATTGCTTAAACTTCTAAAAGGCAGCAGTGTTGCTGGAAAGTAATGAAGGCAGAACTCTCTTAGTATTGTTTAGAGAAGTGTTTTTAACATAAAGACACCTGCAGCAATTTTAAAACCCGCTTTCTCATTCATGCATTGCACCAGCCTGAATGGCAGAGGACTTGATGCCTGCAGTAAGAGGCAAGAAATTCAGAGATATTCCTGGTGCCAACTTTATAAAAACACAATTCTACTGAAGAATGCAGTTTATTTCTTGTTGCTAACTGTTGGAGTGAGCTAGTTCTCCTTGGAGGCCAGCGGCTTCATGTTCAGAAATGCTGAACTCATGAATCAACTCACAGAGTTACAAGTGCCCAGAAACTTTGTGTCCTTAAACTTTTTCATGACTTTAAGGTCTCAAGACCTTCAGTACTTAAGATAGGTTCTAGGAAAAAAAAAACCAAACAGATTTCTTATTTTCCACTTTCACATGGAGAAACACACGAGGAAAGATTTGCCAAGTTGGCATAATTATTGAGAAGGAATTTCCTTACAGTCTGTGAGCTATACCTCTGGAAGAGAGCGCCTCTGTGAAAGACCTTTCAAAATATGATAGAGTCTAACGAACCTGACCTCCTAATGCAAAATAAATCCTGCTTGATGGGGTTAGTTCTCATTATATCCTACATTCGTCTCTCAGCCAAGACATTTGCTCCTACAAAACCACTGTTGAGTCATGTTAATATACCGGTCCCAGAGAAGTATGGGAAGCTTTGCCATGGGACTCTTGTTCTCTGCTGTTTGAATAAAGGAACTATGTTTCCAGGAGAGTGTATTATAACACTGAGTGCATTTTTGAGTTAAGGGATGAATTTTGAAACATTTTACTATAAGGACACTAAAATAAAAAAATTATATGTAGTGTTGCCTAGGTAGTAACAACTTGATAAAAACCTCAATCAAAGAACAAAGCTAGAAAAATACTGAAGAGAATATAACCTTCCCATTATAAAAATTCTGTCAGGAAAATAGCTCTGCATCTGGCTCAATGCTAGAATCAACACAAGATACATATGTTGAGTAGTATTACCAACATTACTGTGTAGGGCTTTCTGGTAAGGAGACAATAAAGAATTTTTCCTGTTGCAAATACGTACTTTAAAAACACATGAAAAGTGTGATATAGATAAAATACAGACATTTCCCCCAAATGAAACACAGACCAAATCAAAGCCTATTGAGTCCAGTATCCTATTTCCTACACATGTGAAGGAAAATGAAAGGAATCCATGAAGAAGGAGACCACAGTATAGAAGACTAGAATCAGCTGTGTCTCTAGACTGTTATGACTCCCAAATCTCCCATCTGGACTAAACTCAGGAAAATCTGTTCTCTGAGGAAAATAAATGACCAATTTATTATTTATGGAGTGACAGAGGAGAACTAAGATATCTCAGAAGCTGATGGAAGAACCACGAATATTCTAAAGCTCACATTGCTTTCTGAGTCACAGCGGAGAGAAATATGTCTCAACAAGAACCTAAGCTCCCATACCAATACTCAGGTAAGTGTCTAACCACAATGAGCTTTCCGTCAGATTTGCAACTGCTGAGCCAACTTCCATTACAGAGGGAAAACCAGTTGTGGTTCTTTCCTTCCCTGGTATTTGAGGGAGAACTCTACAATGCCATGCTACTACTGGACTGCATTGCACTTGTGCTCCATACAAAAAGCATCTGATGCCTCTGTGCTATTTGTGGGGGAACGGAGGAAAATAATGTATGTCCATAAACAATAACACAGGACTTTTCTTAAGATTACCCCAAATACATTGAAGCTTGCTGTATCCAGATACGTTATCTCAACAGACTTAGAATGACAAGGGGAGCTGATCTTTTAGAAGACCTATTTTCCTTCCTTCCTTCCTTGCTTCCTTCCTAACAGAGTTCAGCGTTTTCCACATAATTTTTCCTCTTGGAGAAAGGAGTCTCACAAATGATGCAAGACCAGCCTGACAGGATGTGCCTGAACTCCTTACACTGCTGGTGGAAGGTAGCAGCTTGGAATAGAGTCTGATGTGGTTTATATCAGCCTGTCCATTCAGGATGTTCTGAATGATTACCAAAGTCAATGTTTTAGCCCTTCTACAGACAAACAGCAGCTATGGCAGTACCAGGGAAAAGGATATAATTTAAAGAGAAAGAGTGATGAGAGACGAGGCAGTTCTTAAAGCCTGATAATTTAGTTGCAGAAGTCTTCCTGCAGCTAAACTAGGAAAGAACAAAAGTAGGACTATTCAAAAAAAAGTGCTGATTTCAAAACACCTAAAATGTGAAGAACTGAGAATAAATACAACCTGAGATAAACATGGCAGACACATGAAAAGCTGCTCCCTGCTGAGGCAAAGCTTGATTGGCGACTACTACCGCATTGCCCACCTGGGCCCTCCCCAGTATTATGTTATTTTCAGGATCTGAAAACAAAATAGGCAAGATCTTTTCTTTTTTTTTTCATGACAAGAACAGCAGCTTACTGGCACAGCTGATACACAGAGCACATGTATGCAAGGACGAGCACTTGAAAAAGATCTTATTTATGTTACAGTCACTGTTACTTACTGGTTCAGATTTAGTCTTGTTTGTGATTCGGGAACAATAGAGAGTGACAAGCGTGCACTAAAAGGTGTATGAATAATACAATCTAACGTGTTTCCCTCTATTCCTGTCCTTTTTGATTCATGAAAGCACCAAAGCAGTGAGTAATAACATTCCTATTTTCAGCCAGATTTAAGCATATACTGAAAATTTATCATTGGTTCAAGTGATGTATTAAGTAAGGATGGAATTACTCACACGCTTAAGATCAAGCTTATGTTGAATACCTTCTTGAAGCAGGACACAATTCTGAAGCTTTAATTTGGTAACACACTGCTTGTTATCCCCTTCATAGCTACAAGACTGAGCCCTGCAATTCTATTTATAAAGTCTCTTTGGTAATGTTTCCAGTAAATTAGTGACTAATGGAGCTCCTTACAGCTACTACGTACTGGATATTAGAGCCTTCAGGATGCAATAGTGCATCACAAAACTACATGTATGAAGGTTACAATGAATGACAGAACTTTTGGATTAGATTGGTTTTTGGCTTATATTGAATCATTTTTCAAAACAGGCATAGACATAACATCCTTTTTTTCCTTAGAGCTTGTGCCAAAAAAAATAGTAAGTTTTTCAAATGGATATTAAGCAATGCCAGATATTTTCTGGGTTTGTTTTAACAAATTAACCCTTTGTGTTCTTTTCTGATGTCCAAATAATTGTATTGGAAGCAGATGTTCTACCAAAATTGACACGATCAGAAGACATTATGCTCACTTATTAACATACTGTTTAATATTCACTACAACCTGTTTTAAAGAACAACAATGTGTTAACATTTAAGCCAGGAGGGATTTCTGTACACTATATAGAACTTGATGCAGCTTGTTTATGCAACAGTCTGACAGATACAATTAATCTCATGAAAACGACCAGAGCACAGCATAATGGCATATTATTTTTAAGGTAATACAACACACTTTCCCTTTGAAAATCAGAACTTAATTAAATCATATAACTTCAGGATGCAGAGAAAAGCTCTAAAAGAATGAAGCCCGTTCTGAAGGACAGCTGAATGAAAAAATGGTAGATTTTATACAGAGAGAGTAATAGGATAACCTCCAAACAAGAGAAAGAAGTAAGAAATACCTCCAACAAACGCATCTCCAGCTCCATTGGTATCCACAATTTCACTCTGATCACTCACTAACACAGGGAAAGTAGTCACTTCATTTTCTATAGTGGAAGGAGAGAATAAAACATGAGTTACTTGCAAATACGACATTGAAAAGCACAACAAATAATGAAAACCAAAATGATTTGAAACTGGAGCTCTGACCTTTAACATGATAATTTGGATAAAAATTGATTTGGTTTATAATTCTGTATGTATTTACTGCATAGGGATAGAGGAACACATTCGATTATTTGCTGCAGACATTCTCTATAATTATTTCCAGCTTAATTTCTGTTCTTTATCTCCTAATATTAAGGGCAAGAGAATAAAAGTAAATCAGGAGGAACAACATAAAACACCTGGGCATATGGACATGAATAAGAAAAATCCATCCTGCCAAAACCAGTGCTTCCTATTAGTTGCAGAGAAGTGATGTAGCCTCCAGAATGGCCAGCCCAAGCTTCCAAAAGTTCAACAGGAATTGCTGCATTGGAAAAACCAAAATGCACATGAACTAACTGAAATAAAGCTGTGAAATAAAAAGCAGGAACTAGCGTAAATCAAAGTGCTCTCCAATTACATCTTTTTAAAAAACGCATATACGTAAGAAGCCTTGCAACTTGCCATCTGACTAGATTTTGACTTCAAGATTTCAGTGACTTCACCCTCTTCCTTAGTATTTCTTTTTTTAAAAAAATATTTCCTTCTCTGCAGCTCCCTGCCCTCTACTGGCACTCGTTAAACCTATTGCAATAGGTGGATACTCAGCATCTTCACCTCCAATTCACTGCCACACCACAGTTCAAGATAATTATACCACTTAGGTATGATAACTTTAGAGTTCTAGGGTTATAAATTTAATATATGCCACTAATTAATCAGCTATGGCTTTCCAGGTGGTAATGTCATAATGACGTGATAAAAATATAATTACCACCTTGTCACAATACCTTGTTAAAGTGTAAATTACCCCTGTAACAGAGCCAATGGAAGTTCTGCCTCTGGTAGTCAGTATGCATTAAACTGTCTCAGAGCAAACAGATTGTCCTTTGGCAGACAGCAGGAATTCGAAAAAGGGGAGGGGGAAGAAAAGCGTGTCAACCAGTGAAAATGAAAACCATCAGAGCTGTTTTCTTTAAATTTTGGTAAAAATAGAAATAAAATGGGAATTAGATCCTCCAGTAGCTGAAAGCTGGAGATGAGTAGTTTCTTCATTGTCCAGCAACAGAGCAGATCATAAAAATCACTCGTATGCTGACGTAGACAGGAGCAAACAAGGAAACCGAGTTTGG
>VZTL01057477.1:1951-20431 GCA_013400535.1 Scopus umbretta | reverse complement strand
CCTGACAGGAGGTTGTAGTGAAGCAGGTGTCCATCTCTTCTCCCAAGCAACAAGCGATAAGACAGGAGGAAATGGCTTCAAGTTGCACCAGTGAAGGTTTAGATTAATTATTAGGAAAAATTTCTTCATGGAAAGGGTTGTTAAGCACTGGAACAGGCTGCCCAGGGAAGTGGTTGAGTCAGCATCCCTGGAGGTATTTAAAAGATGTGTAGATGTGGTGCTTAGGGACATGGTTTAATGGTGGAGTTGGCAGTGTTAGATTAACGTTTGGACTTGATGATCTTAAAAGTCTTTTCCAACCTAAATAGTTCTATGATTCAATTCAATTCTATTCTGTTCTAAAATAGTTGCATATGGTGATTTTCACAAAAGAAATGTTACTTGTTTGTTTCATGATCAGAATGAAATGATGTTTCAATTCATTTTACTTTATTTTTTCATTCTCCTTTGATACAGACCTGGCAAATGTGTCAATGCAAATTCACGAAACATGACACATAGTGCAGTCATCTTGAAATTATGCAAGCATGGGTCAGACTAGACACGTGGCCGAGGCACAGAAACACTAAGACAGACCCTTAAAAATAATTCTTTAAATCAATACTGGTAAATCTTTTTAAATATTGTTGACATTTTCTAATTTCAGGCTCCTTGTTGAATATAATAATATAAATTTTCTATTAGATTCTGATGTATTTATTTTAAAAAGCAAATAAAAGGTCATAGTTTTCTGAAAGAAAACAAAAACAAAATAATAATGCATTCCTTGTTTAACTGTTATATATGGAAAATCATTCATGATGAGATGATTAACTCTAATAGCATTAAAAACATTGTAGCAGTGCGGATTACTAGGAAATTTGGAACAGTTTAAACGCAGGCTCAACAACTGAAAGAAAACTTGTCAATTACCACTCCAGAATCCTGTTAAATTATGAGAACGTGTGTGATGTTTCTATACTCTTTATCCATACCTGTGAAGAAATTAATGCTGTTGCACTTTTAAATGAATTTAAGAAGTTACAGTTAATCATAAATGGAGACTAATAAGAAACATATTTTCCATTCTAGCTACATTTGATAGTCACCAGCACAGAAGGAATATCACACTGCTTAATTAACCTGAAAAACCCTGGACAAAATATAAAATTGCTCTGAAAAATCACTAGGCTAAAGAAGAGCAACCAGGCGTTAAACCTAGGTACATTCATATCCGTAGAAGATAATATGAATAGATTGAAGTCAGAGAGCAATGCAGAAGAACCAGTAATAATAGGGATGATATATCCCCCTTATATAGCCTGCATTACATTAAAAAAGGCTCAGGTCTCCAAGAACAAATTCGAGTTATGAATTTTTATGCAGCAGTGGCTATATATTTTCTTACAAATATCTTCTTCAGCAGTATTTTCTTATGATACACTGCGTATTAAGTTTCAGGAACTCGCAGACCACTTACAATATCTGTGCGCCATTTAAATAAAGTATTAAAAATCATGGGGACAAGGCGACTGTAAAGAATTACAGCTCATTTGAATGACAGCACCTCGGACGCACCGACTTTTGCTAGCATTGCAGTTGTGGCCATGCACAATATGATTACTTTGTAATCACAGGCAATAGAGACTTTTGATGTTTTCTGAGGACGCTGCATTATCCTCACATAATAACATTGATTTAAAATTCTTCTCCCGGTGTTGGTAACAGTGGCATCTGCAGAGAGCAGTTTAGTTTTGAATGCTTGATACTCTCATCACAGCAGAGATCAACAGTGAGTCAAGGATGTCTGTCAGGCTGATCTTAAAACTTCAACAGAGGCTGAATTTGTTGAATTTTCTGGAAGACAGTGATTTAATAAATCTTCTGTTGTCAAAGTAAAGAAGAGGTCATTCTAATTACTAGTCCATTTCTTCTCTGAATCTGAAGTACACTTCAAGTAACTGTAAAATTCATGGTTCACATATTAGCATCAGATTTTAGTTGTTAAAAAGAAACAAAAGAGTCAATTCAATAGCCCAGAAATTACAACGCATTTGCAGATAATAATGCAAGTGTCACCAGCTGGCAGTACTCATAGTGACCATAAACTAGGGATCAAGTCATGTGAGTACCCATTGTTTTCCATGTGAAAAACCCTTGTTTAACTCTGAACACAATATTGCTTGGTTAAGAAACACATCAAGTGAGAAATAATGTAGTGAATTTACTCATGTAAATTTGCATGGTATTTCACAAACTTAATATCAGATACGTTTCTTTCTTCCCAGATTCTACACTTTTGGGCCTACTTCACTGAAAACTTTTTCTAGAATTCGACTTAGAACTTCTCACATGGCTATGCTGGAAGGATTTGATGCAAAAGACAGAGAGAGACTTTTTTATACCTTTTTATTGGAACTGCAAGAGGCATGACAATCAAACAATGGGTAAGACATAGTGAACTGTAGATTTAGATACTAAAGAATATTGAAATGCTGCCAAAGATCTATACAAATGAGAATAAACAAAGGATGATTTAAGGTGTGGACATCAAACAAATGATGTAAGAAGAAATAAGATTTATTTTTTTCCCAAGGAGAAAAATCCTCTTAAGTTCATCTCATAATTTACATTTCTGTCCATTTTAGTCCATAAATAGGGTGAAATTGTACTCACCTTGCTTATCTCCCTTTAGCCAACTTCAGACATTACATTAATATATACACATCTACATGTGAGCTGGTCATTTCATGCTCCCTTTACTGATAATCGAGAAGTACTGGCACTCTTGCGGTATGATCCATCTGATTTTAGGGTGAGATGGACAGAACCTGGGTGCTCCCACTGATTCTTAAGCAAATGCAGAAGACAAGCACAGACATAGATTTCTGTAAACCAGGAATGTAGATTTTTTAAGACAGAGTTCTCTCTATGAATAATTTTACCACTTATATACATCACATGTGTTCCCAAAGAAATTAGTATCTACTAAAAATCAGATTTTTTTTCCTGAGGTACTTAGTAAGTCTATGTTAAGTCATCTGCATTTGATAAAATTAATTCCATACAATGTCTGGCACTTCTGGTCCACTAAAAATCTAGCAAATAATATCTTTACTGTAAAACATCACCTCACACATACATTCAGTATTAATACAACTGAGGACATAGGCCACTTAGTTAAAAAACTTGCTTCAAAAATGATTTAAAATTTGGAACAGTACTGGTTAGTATGTACAGCTGTTAGTGCAATCAAGGTCTTTGAAAGCTAGATCACAGTAAGGCTGTGGTATGTTCCTGATGTCTGCTGGGAAGTGAACATCAAGAAAAACCAGAAAGCTACAAAAACGTAAAGTTCCAACATTTTCCAAGATGAGGAAACAAATGTAACCCAGTGTTGGGTTTTTTTCCCATTAGTAGAAGACCTCAGGCTTTGTATTGACCTGACAGTGCAGGGTCTCAGAACTTGTCTGGGCTTGTCACAGCCTGAGTTGGTTTTAGCTTGCTTTAACAGTTGTCTAGTGGTCAGATGACTCTGGCATGATGTGCTTTATCTTAAGCTCGGTCAATACCACATATGGTAGCGGTCTGACAAACTGAGGCAGTCAGTTTGTACAAAACGACAGCCATTTCTGTCAACTGAGGCTGGGAAGGCTGTAGGGCAACTCTCCGACTTGGGCTGGGAGCCAATGAGAAGGAAGCAGATTGTGTTAAGAAAACATATAAAAATAAACACAGCCAGGTTACAAGATAGGAGGAAGAATGCAGGAACATTGTGCTCCTCCTGGCAAAAAGAAGAAACTCCCCAGTGGGAACATTATCCTGAGGGAAGATCTCATCATATTGACATCTTGTAAGCTCCTCCTAGGAGGGGCTTCTCAAGAAGCTCCTCCTTGAGAGGGACAGATCCTTTAGGATCCAGAACAGTTGAAAGGTGACCATAATACAAAAGAAAAGAGTAGATACTTGGAAAGTTTTAGCTGCATTATAAAACAGAGACTTCTCTAGGAGATAACTTGGACTGTTAGGCTTTTAAAACATGATTTGGGCTGAAAGTCAATTCTTGGTCCTATATGTGGCGAGTTCCCTTTTGCACATAAATAAGATTCTGAGTGCAACACAGACAAAACTACAAAGCCTGTGATCCTA
The DNA here is from genome assembly GCA_013400535.1 of Scopus umbretta. Classification (NCBI taxonomy): domain Eukaryota; kingdom Metazoa; phylum Chordata; class Aves; order Pelecaniformes; family Scopidae; genus Scopus; species Scopus umbretta. Next base: position 16,303 of record VZTL01057477.1, on the reverse strand, counting down.
GGAGATCCATGGGTAACAAGACCTTGCAAAGCCTAGCTTTGTAGAATTCATCCTGAATGTCTATCAAAAAAAAAAAAAAAGATACCCTTCATTATTAAGTATCTCTGTATTGCTATTTATCCATTAGAAAACATTTAAAATACACTAGTTTTTGTCTACAAATGGAAGTATACACATTGCCTCAGTATTGCCTCAGTCTCTCCTCTATGATAAGAAAAAAAATCTTGGTTTGGTTAGGCTGGAAACTTGCTTTTATGTAAAGTACATGTTTCAAGAAGCCAGGAAGGAAGGGTAGAACTGCAGTATTTGTTAAGTGACAGCTTTCACTCACAAGTCTGTAATGGAATATACTCCTACCTCAAGGAAAGCAATATGCCAATGAGTAGTCCTTACTCTGCATTAAAAATCTGTGCTCAGAACGAATATAAAAACATTCTTTAAAAAGGGAAGAGTATTAGAAGGATTCGTAAGAGGGTTGCTCTCTTTTTTAAAATTACATTTGCCTGACAGATCCATGCACTAAAAATATGAGATACTGTATTTAGAAAACATTCACAATTGCTTTAGGAATATGGTTGTAAAATTATGCTACAAAAAATGAAATCCTGATGTATCTAGTATCAAGTTACAGGAGCTTAATTACAGTACTTACTCTCTGCTAGTCCTCTATGAAGATTTTTAATAACACGAAGACTGAATAGAGGTGGCAAAAATTCAGGATTTCTGGTGTTTAGACTAGTCAAACACTCTAAGGCTAAATGGTCTAGAAACATTATAACCAGTTCTACATGACTACCTACCAAACCCAAGATACACACGCTCTATGATTCCTCTAAACTCTGTTTCCTCCTTTTTAGCAAGGGATGCAGCATGTTAGTATTTTCTCGGGAGCATGTTTTTGAAGATCTCCAACTGTACAAATACACACACAGGCACATACCTGCATGAGTGCTTGCCTTCTTTCATACGAGCAGAATATTTGCTAGAATTACAGATGAAAGCAGTTCAGTGATCTGAGAAAACAGTGCCGTTACATGCTTTGCAAGACAGAACACAAGAAAAGACACCTGAGAAGACAGAAATAAATCATCGGAATGCGAAGTTATCCAGTTGGAGGCCTCTTAGAGTCCAGAAGTGCTTGCGTACAGACACCCAAGCACTCTAAAGTGAGCATTTTTTCCCTTGCAACTTGGTTTTGTCCTGAAATTATCTGTCATTGCTCGTTCTTCTTCCCCCCCCCCTCTCCCCACAGCTTGGTCTTTAGCATTATTTCACTATGGCGCCTTCAGATTAGAAACTCCATTGCTCAGGACCACACAAGACTGAATAAACAAGCACGGAAGAGCACGTAAGGCACACGCTGGTGTACCGACATGGCTTGGGAAGCAGCAAACGTGCAGTGATGGACGAGCCGGTGGAGAGCACAGAGGGCCGAAAGCCACGGAAACCCACGCCCGGGAAAGCCCGAGGCCCTGACGCGGGAGCAGAAACGCTGCCGGGAGCCGCCCCCACGGTGTATTTGATCACGCAGGGAACAACCGGGGCGGGCGGGCGCAGCTGGGGGGGCACAGCAGCCGCGGAACCTCGGCGAGACGCGTTTTTCTACACAGAAAAGGCAGCGGACAGCGTTAGCGCGGGCGGGGAGGAAGGCGGAGGTGCGGCCTGTAGCCGGGACAGGCCCGTGCACGGCGCCGGCTTTACCGCGGTGCGCAGAGGCAAGAAGGAAGGTGGGAGGGCAGAGGCACGTCGGGGGCGGTGGCGAGCCCGGCGAGGCGGAGGAGCGGAGCGGAGCGGGCCGGGCCGGGGCACAGGGCCGAGCCCGGCCGCTCGCAGCTCCCGCCGCGTTTCGCTTCGCCCCGCCTGCTTACTTTACGGCAGTGTCGCGCCTCGCCGGCTCTTCGCGGCANGGGCCGGCAGCGGGGCCGGGGCCGGGGCCTGGGCCCTGCCGCCTGCATGCGTGGGGCCGAAGCCCAGCGCGCACCTCGGCGGCTGCTAGAAGATCGCTAATAAAGGCCGGGTCCCGTTCCCCTCTTGTTCTGTTCCTGGTCTCGGCCTCAGTGTGCTTATTGAAAGAGGGATGGCAAGGGTATTGTCCAGTGGGAAATGGCACAGGTGTTGAACAGGCCGGAATACTTTCAGGACTTACTACCTGTATTAATAAATGTGGAGAACTAGAAATGAAGTATGAAAAACCAGCATGTGATCACATAGAGTGTTTTTCCCTTTCGAGTACCACTTGCTTCATTTTGGTTGGTAATAGTAAACTAGCAGCTTTGCTTGCAAAATGCGTGATGAGCTCTAGTGTCCTAAGGCTTAACCTTTCAGGTGCTTCAGGAGAGAGTGTGTGGTGCTGGAATTCAACTCATACCTTTATTTAAAAGCTTTTACGAGTTCTGAATTTAAATTTTCTTGGCTTTAATACACTAACATTTGTGTAGACCCTTTTCTATCTTCAGGCTTTTTGAATAATTGTGAAACATTACTATTGAAATGGAACCAGTAATCTTCACTTTTGCAGAGAAGAGATCTAATAGTCAAGCTTAGTTATTTTCTTGAGGGTAGACTTGACTTGAGTCTAGTCAATGAGTAGAAAAAATAATAGAAATTCCAGAGAAGATGCAACAACAAGGGTTATGTATGTCCACATGGTAGGCTGCAGAGATAATTTTTTAGGAGGAAGAACACCAAACCAACTATCAGTTCAGTTGCAAGCTGGCTTTCGTCCAAAGGCCACATTAATTACATCAGTAAGGTCCTGAGTCTTAAGTAAACACACACTGCTTTTCAGCAGACACCATAATAAAACAATTTACTTTGGATCTGACTCTCTTCTGGCTGTGATAGACTAAACTTGCATCGTCCTGGAATTAGGTGTGTAGATATTTGGTGGAACTCTCTTCCCATTTATATGGGAACACTGACCAGCTCCCAACTAGGGCCTTTATGCATTATATAAATTTGTTTAAATGTAAGACCTGCTCAGTTTTCTCCAAAAGCTAGCTTGGCCTTTGGAAGAAGTGAGGTCATTAGTTCCATTGAGAAGGTAAGAAATCGTCAAATGACAATATTTTGTTCTGGCAGTTCTGCGTTTATGGAACTTACTCTGAAAAGAAACCTGAAGTAATACTTGGGTAAGCTTTCTGTTTTTAAAATTAAGAGGAGCAGAGACTGCTTTTATTCACTCCCCCTTTTTTTTTTCCTTCTTGTTCCTTCCTTTCTGCAGCTGACATGTATGTATTTGAAACACATCAGCAGGTTTCTCCTCCCAATAACCTATCTAACTTGAGTTTGTTGTATCTTTCCTAGCAGGTAATGTCTTCTACATTGCTGGTCATTTTTGTTATCCTTCAAAACTGATATGTGTCTTTCTAGAGGCAGGGTGTGCCACAAAGACAGCACTACTCTAATGGAGTCTTTTAATGCTGACTAGTGGAAGGACAACTTGGTATATTTTAAGGCCTCACTCTTTAAATATTAATGTTTCCTGTGTTTCCATGTCTTTCCATGTTTCCAGCATGACAGATGACATGATGATTGTCACCTGTTGTAGTCTGCAGACGTGTTTCTGCAAAACTCCAACTAATGTTGTTTCTTAGCATCCTCTGTTTTTGCAGTTTCTTACTTTTACTTTAATATGATTTACTCTCCATGTTGGATACAGTTTTTTCATGATAATAGTAAATTGTAATTTGGCCCCTAAAATAGTTGCAGTCCCTTGTGTCTCAGTATCATTTACAGATTTAGCAAGGGTAGTCTTAATTCTGTTGTCAGGAAGGACATTGAGAGTTGAAAAATCTTTTTTTACAGAGTTAATAGAAACTTCTTCCCTCGTAAAGTACCAGTGTATATTTCTGCAGGTTCTTGTTAAACTACAACTGTTTGTCTGAAAAAAAATTACCCTTTGCAAATACTGAACTGAGCTCAGGCTGGTCCATGTTCTTCCTGCGTGTTTCATTCCTCTTCTCTCACATAGTCATAGGAGCTGCTGGTGGGATGGGGAAGGAAAAGCATATGTTGTCTTTTGCTGGATAGTTCTAATGTAAAGTTTATTTGGAAGCAGTTAAATGTGTGATTAATTCTAGCTCATATTAGTGTTTTACATGCTGAGCAGGTTTCTTTTGCCCCCTACAAAATTTGCTGGAAGACCTCATTACTCCAAGTAACAGCTCAATGTTTTCCTGGTAAATTGTTTTCAGTGACAATTGTTGAAGTAGGTGTTGAGCACTTTCCAGGCTATGCATTTTTTTAAACTAAATTATGCTTTACTATTTGGAGAAAGAATTAAAAAACAAATCTACTCTCTAGTTTGGACAAATTTATCTAATTAAAAGCAGTTTAACAAATGACCTATAATTTGTAATTGGAAGTTTGTTAAAAGTATGATAGCTGATGTCTGAACTAAGAAGAGACAGAAACAAGGGTTGGACCCACAAACAGATTTACAGACATTAGGCTCCGAAATCCCAAATTATAATCCTCAGGATCTCTGTTGTCATCTCTCCCTGTAGCTCTGTTTTCATACAGAATGTTTGTCTAGTTTCTCTCTCCTGTAGCGGCCAGTAGCAGGTACTTAGGTGACGTACTGGAAAAAAAATGGGAAAATACATACAAGGATGCTTTTGCTTTCATATTACCTTTCAGTAACCACTGATTTAAATAGCTGATGATCTGCCTTGAAGCTGTTGAGTTCAGTAACGACCAAACTATCTGACTTCCGTTAATTCATTTAATCCTTTTTTGAGCACGCTTGAATTTCTAGTCTTTTTTGGCATCCTGTGGCAATGAATTCCCAGATTTAATAACGTTCTACATAGGAAAGGCATTCCATTTGGTATTGTTTTTGCCCTAATACTCAGTTTTATTATGTACCTCCTTATTCTTACATTATGAGCAATAGTCAGTCATTCTGTATTTACGTATTCTTTCTTTTTAAACACCTCATCACATCACAGAAATGAGCAATTTCGTGTTTATTGCAAGCACAATCCCTATGGGGATCTACAGTCAGCGCATTCTTTATGCTCTTCTCTATCTGAGGAATTTGATTGCCCCTGTTTGCACAAAGCAATGCGAGTACGTTCTTGTACTGGGTTTAGGTATTAACTTTCGTCATAGCCATAGTGCTTTAGATTTGTGGCTAAAACAGTGTTGATAGCTCACCAATGTTTTGGCTGTTGCTGAGTTGTGCTTGCATAGCATCAAGGCTTGCTTTTTCCCCACTCTGCTTGCCCGGCAAGTAGGCTAGGGGGTGGGCAAGAGGTTGGGTGGGAGCACAGCTGGGACAGCCAACCTGAATTGGCCAAAGGGCTATTCCATACTGGGTGTTGTTATGCTTAGAAATAAAAACTGAAGTAGAGGAAGAAGGAGGGTTTTTTTTTGCTTCCAAGGTGTCTGCTGTTTGGAGATTGGTGAGGCGTTTGTCAGCCTGTGGGATGTGGTGAGCGATTTCCTTTCCTTTGCTTGTGGCTGTTTTTTCCTTTGCTTCCTCTATTAAACTGTCTATATCTCAACCTGTAAGTTTTCTTACTTTTGTTCTTCCTATTTTCTCTCCTGTCCCACTGTGGTGGGGGATGAGCAAGCGGCTGTGTGGCTGCTGGTCTGGGTCAACCCACCCGACGCTTTGCGCAGACCCCTAAGAACGTGATTGACAGAAGAAGTAGCAGTGCGCTTGGTTCTGTGTGTGTCACTGAATTAACTAGTGGTGTGAAAGATCCCTATGCCCTGTGTTCCTTGAGGTTATTCTCGTCACTTGGTATAGAATATTTGTCTTGAAGTTGTACACAACTTTGTGTAGTTCATTGAAAATCCATTAGGTTGGGGAGACACCAAGGGTAAGACAGTATTAGGCTACAGTGGCTATGCTGGACTGCTTGGGCATTTACCAGTTTGTCCTTGCTGAGAGGGCAGTTGGTGTTTTCTGTGTTTTATTCAGTACAGTAATGTGTAGACTAGTGTTTGGTGGCTGGCCTCTAGCAGAGCACATCTCTCAGAGCTGTGAGTTAAAACTCGTGTTCTTTTTCTGGCTTGTTAAGTCTTGCTGATGCTAGAGAAGAATATCTTTAACAGGAAGGTGGAGAATATTTTTACCTAACCGATGTTTTAGGGAGGGAAAAGTTTCTAGCTCGCCCCTTTCGTTGTATGCTGGGTTTAGGATCGTAGGCTAGGGACATGGGTAATACACCTCCCTAGACTTTCCCATCATTTGTTCTATGGCATGTATTTACTCGGAGTCGTCTGTGACTCTTGCTTGCCCAAAGGCATGTTGGAAGTTTGGCCTGAAAAATGTACTGAATCTGATATTACAGGCCTGAATCTTAATCATAAGCTGGCCATACAGTAAGAATGGATAATCGTGGAATGGCGGGTTGGTGATTGAAGCATTTATTGGGTGATTGGTGGAGTAAACTTCAGTTTTCCAGTTGTAAATTGGATTCTGAGGAAGTTGTGAGAATAAGTAGATGAGTTTGTACTGTAGTGACTTACTTGCATGCATTCAAATATTTCTTAAAACACTGACAGAAACATTTGTATCTGTATCAGCCACTCCTTTCTTTGAAACTTGCGAAGACTGCTGAACTGAGTTGCCTAGTGAGTCTGTATTTGGAAACTGGATTCTGATTAATTTGTTCAAGAAATGTGAAGGCATTATTCTTGGCTGCTGCTCTAAGGGGGAACAATTTGTCCTCCCCTTGAAAGATTAGGGAAGAGTAAGGATCTCTGAAAGTCCTCTCTTCCATTTCTTTCAAGAAATTTATTAGTTGTGGTGAGTTGGCCCCAGCCAGCAGCCAAACGCCCATCCGGTCTCTCACTCACTCCCTTCTGCTGCGAGATGGGGAGAAAAATAGGAGACGTTGTAACAGTCGCTTGAGAAGACAAAGACGGTAAGCACAGATGTCCCCCCTGCCCCTTTCTTCTCCTTCCCCTGAGTTTTTATTGCTGAGCATGACATCATACGGTATAGAGCTGTGTTGCCTCTGAAGCATGACCATAAATAAAATGCTTAGTAATATAATTTTCTTGTTAGTGTGGCATTTTTGTTTATGGGGAGTCTTTAAAAGTCGATTCTATAATTCTGAGAGGTTTGTATATCTGCTGTGCTAAATACTCATGGTACTTGTTCAAAGGCTTTTAATTATTAAGTAGGAGAATCTTGACTTATATGTGTGTATTTTGGTGCCATTTTTCTAAAACACATGTTAAGAATTTTTACATACATTCCAACAGAATATGACTACATTTCTAGAAACGTAACCATTTAAAAAATTTCACAACTGGGAAAAATCCTGCTTTAACCTCCTCAGATTACTAGAGACATAATGGGGCTATTTTCCTTTTGATTATATCAGCCAAGAATAGTAACATTATGCCTCAGTTTTTGTTCTCCTCCCCATTTTCTCATGGAATGAGCATGCATTTCTAATGTTTACAAGCTTTGTGAAAAGGTGGTTAGTAATTTCCTCACTGTAGGAAACCATACAGGTGTCTTTCTCAGAGTATCCTCTTGCATGTATTGCCAACACTACAGGCGGTCAGCCCAGGAAGGGTGTGCAGCAGCTGTTAGTTTTGATTCTAGTTTGCATGCATTGTAATGTGACAGGAATGTGGCACTTCTTTCTTTCTTTTTTTTTTTTTTAAGATCTAATTCTAAGCTGTAATAGTAATAATCAATTAGGAGGCTGTTATTTGCTGGTCGTCGAATCACTGATGTGCTACTTGCAGTGCCTGTGTGGCATGTGAGCTCTGAAGACTCTGTCTCTAATAACATTACTTTATGGGACTCTGTGTCTATTCAACAGTTGAGTGTTATTTTGCATTTTTAATTAACTTATTTTTTTTCTTGGTAGAAGGGCCTACCTTGAAAGGAAAATTTTTTTTTCAGGCTATAGGGGTATACTTAAAAAGGTGCTCCTTGCATTTTTTTCATAAATTTTTAGGCAGAAGTTTTGGCCATTTTTTCCCCCTACATCCTACCAAAGTTAAATAACAGATTAGAATAATTTATATTTAAGCCAAATCAAAAGTGGACAGTTGTCTGCCTTGGGACAGCTTCTGGTATGTCTTTTGCAACCTTGGGTTTGTTTACAGTTCTCTTTGCAGGGGAGGAGGTAGTATTGCCTCCAGGCAATAGGAGGAAGGTCTGAAGAGGGAGGCACCCCCAAAGGTACCTGGAAGTCCAGGGTGGTTTGCACTGTGTTTTCAGCTTTTCCTCAACCAGAAGAGCTTGTCTTGATAGGTTGATTTTGGGGGATCTGTATGCATTTTCCCTGCATGTCAGTATTTGACCACGCTATCTCAAACAGTGAGCTCCATTTTGAATGTGCCTCTGTTTGCTTTTCTGATAGGAAATACAAACTTTCACTTTTTTAACTCCTGAGCTGGACTGAACCTTCAGTGTGCCATGACGTGGATTCAACAAGAGAGGGCTGCTAGACCGTGAGGGGTTCGTTCACGTGGATATAACTTTGAAAAAGTATTTAATCTGACAGAGACTTTCAGGAGGAATGTTAGAAAGACTGAGGGGTAGCATAGTGCTAACAAATAAATAGTTGTCTTATGGAAGATACTGGTCATCAGCAGAGATGATCGGTGGGTCATCTGACTTAGAAGACTAGCTAGAAGTTGCTTTGAAAGAGAAGACATGTCAGGATTTCTTGTTAGTGTTTTTATGCAGAAAGCAGGAATAAGCTATCCAGTAATTGATACTCCCTCGAAATGCCAAAGGGTGGACAGAAAACAAAATTGGTAGAATTTGTCTGTTTGGTGTTGTGTAGATCTGTATGTTTTTTGTGCGCCTTACAGTTTGGGCATTTGGGAAAAGTTATCTCGGTTATTTTGTGTTCATAGAGAGTTTTGTTAAAAAACATGAAGTTTTGTGTATTCTTAAATCATGATGTTTCTCAGGAAATCAGGAGTTAACTGGGGACTCCGTGTCCTTGTCAGTTTGGTACTACCACATTGGGAAGAAAAGCTGATGAAGACTTCGGGAGTAATGTTGGAAAGATTGAGGAATAGCATAGTGCTAAAATCTACTCAAACTTAGCAAAGTTTAAATATGTGTATTTAATGTATTGATACAGGACTTAAATGTAGCAGCCTAGTAACTAATATTAGGGGATGCTTATCTGTGGTATTTTATTAGTGTCATTTTAGTATATTCAGAATTAAAACACTTTTTAGAGAGTTGAATTTTGGATAAAAGGCACAGCTTTCAGCTCCCAGTTGCTGCGTATTATTGGGAAGATACTGTATCTTCACAATAGAGTGTGCACATGATGACATGTACACACTTGGGACATGATAATGTCCTGATGAGAGTTTTCATTGGTGTTAGTCAGAAGGCTTGCCCTACTTAATTAATCTCAACTGTCTTGAGTGTTCACGGATGTTACTACCTAGAGTTTTCCTCAAACTCTCTCGTGACTTTCTGACTCCGTCCCTACTCAAAAACTATGACAGGTTTCAAACAAGGTACTGAATAGTAGAAAAAGGGTAAGGACATTTTTTAGAAAATATTCCAAACATTAATATGAAAATTAAATGAATGGAATAAACCCCAATGTTGCTAAATATAATAAACACTTAAAATTAGACATACAGTTGCATTATTTCAATTAAATTGATGCATTTGCATGGACAATGACAACTGGTTATTTTTATTTCTATGTAATAGGTCATTTTCTACATATTTCTATATTATTTATTGCAACCATTGATACAAATTCTGACTCTTGCTAAAAATTGTTGGAAATAGGATGAGCTTATTAACGGCTGACAGTTTTGGGAACTTTTCATTTAGTGATAGCCAAAGTCGGCCAGAACCCTTGTTTCTTTTGAAGGGCAGTTCCATATTCTTAGTACATGACAATTAAATTAGTTTTCTTGTATGTTACTAGAAGCACTGTAAAATCTACAGCTTCTTTCTTAAGTGGTCTAAAACTCTGGATATTTATGTTCTGAAAAATAATTCTGTAGTTTATGTTTAAGTACTCACAGTTTTTTTTTTTTTTGTTTCAAATTGCCAGCATTACCTGTATTAGTACCAGTTGCATTGATGAAATTGCTGAACACAAAAAATATTTAATATTTTCTCTAAATGAGAAATCCTGCTTCGGTGCTTTCATAGAACAATTGTTCTTTAAGATTAAATGTGAATCTTTGCCTAGGTTTTACTGTACTTATACAGCTACTGTGCATTGTCTGCTAGATGCAATGATTTCATGAACCATAACTAATTACTTAAGAAGTCCTTGAGAAGGACTCTTGATGTTTGGTAAGACAGTTAATTCAGACCTGATGTCCTGTCTTTCCAGGTGATATGAACGTTGCCAATGACTTTTCTGTGAAGAAAATAATTCATTTTACACCATGCTGAATAAAGCATGAATTTTGTGATCCACTTCGAATGACATCTGCCATTTTACTTACAAGTCAGTGCAATTCTTGGACGTAATTTTTGATGATGAATTCAGCAGAGTATAAAATAGTAATGTCATAAAGTACCAGAGACAGTGTTATTTAGCCAATTAATGAATCCTTGATTTTGATTTTGGTGGTGCTAATAGCAACACAACTCAACCAGTCAGTATTACAACTTCAGAAAGACATTTTCCCATGGTTAACTTGGCTATTGTCAAATGAATCTCAGAAATAGATTTTCTAAGTCTGTAAGAGTTTTTCCAGTGATATAGCTGGACTTGTCCACATACACGGAAGACTTTATTTTCTTTTCTTTCAGATCAGTTTGTAAAAATCACTTGTGACACTGTACATATATATGCAACAATCTGGTTGACTAGAGGTGTTATAGAATGTTTGTTGCTTTGGGTTCCTAAGGCTACTGATCCCACCCCCATGTTTGTACAGGGCTGCGTTAGCTGTGTGGCCATGCAGTCCTCAGGTCTAGGAGGAAGCTTCGTGCTCCAGGGACACTTACGTTAGATGCCCTGTTTATTGTCTCTTATGAACACAGTAACCTTAAAAATAATGGCAATTGATATGTAACGGATGCCTCTTATATGCCTCTTAAAAACTATTTTCTAGACTTTACCATAGTACTTTTTTATTTTAGCTCTACCCTGTTTCAAAAACTTTCCCAAAGTTATTTCAGGAATCTTACAGGATGGGTTAATGAGGAGTAAAAGAATAATCGTATTCACACAACCTCTTCTTAGTGGCTTGAGTAATAGTGTACAGTCAGGGTCTTAAGGATTAGTGTAGCTGGTTTAGTCTTTTGTTTTATTGCATTTGAGATCCTTCTTAAATGCTAAAAAAGGTTATGTTTTTCTCAAAAGGGATGTTTAGTGCTTCCTTCAAAAGCATTTGGGGGAGATGCTGCAGATTCAGAATGCTTCAGTTCCAACCTTGAGGCCCATGGAAACGGTATTTTGAAGGAAATCAGAGTTAATTATGAAGGATAATAATGTTATTGAGTAGATAATAAGTGTCCAGTTATTTAGAACTGGGAGATAATACAGTATTTGAGGCATTTGTTTAGTTGTCTGTAAATCTGATAAGTGATTCGGATGCTTGAACACATGCCTGTTGCCAGTTTAAAAACCTCACAGAATTACATCTTGTATCCAGCTACTGTTTCAGAGGATGTGAACTTTTCATAGGACCTGTGTCATATCTGCTGGTCCATGCAAATGTCTTTGATATTATAGAGGGTCTCAAATGCCACTAGGCACTGTGCTTAGAGACTAAATCCCATTCAGGCACAGGTCTTCAGAATTGTTTTCACATTGTTGGTTTTCTACCCAAAATCACAGCTGGTTTCAGAAAGAAAAATGTCAGTTCATGTGCCTAAATGCCCCAAAGGAAATGGGCTCTAGGCTTTGTGTGGTATTTCTCTGTCTGTAAGCACAGTAATGTCTGCTTACTGTGTGTTCTAAACATAACCACAGTAGACAGGTGAGGTACTCTTCTATTAAAATACATAGGTATGAGTCCATAGAGTTCTTGGGGGCAGTATTCAGAATGCAAATTTTCCTGTACCGATTCCCTGGTAACATGACTGGGATGCATGTTGGGGATCAAGATGAGAATAGTAGACCTTCTAACAAACAGTTTGGCAAATTTATGCTGTAATGGAGCTGAAGACTCTGTTTCTGCTTTCCAGTCTTGCTTCTAATTGTTTTGGAGCTTGACCTTAAACCTAGCTAAAAGCAGCCTTTATGTTCATTACTTTTTAAGGTTAATCTAGGTAAGGTAGGCAAACTCGGAGTATGTGTAGGGCTCGTATCTCCAATTATCCTTTAGGGACCAGGATTAGAAACAGGTGGTTCCCCCACCTCCTAATATTCAAAGGCAGGTGTTAGTGCTGAGTTTTCAGGAATAGTTTCCTGCAGTGGGCATGGACTGATGCTGTTTTCACAAGAAGCAGTGGCAAAAAGACATTCCTCAGCTCTCAGTTTGAAGTGGTCAAATGCTGCAGACTATCCTAAGGTGTATTTGTAGGACTGAATATTTTAGTGTTGTAAGAGTGGAGATGGAAGGGAAGGAGCACTGGAGAGGAGAAAAATTAAGCATATGCTGTTTCTTAAGCACAGTTTTCAATCAAATTTACTGATAATGAACAGAAGCCGTATGGTGTCTTTACTGTTTCTGTAGCATCTGCTGTCCCTCTTAAGCAAACCCACGTTCAAGCTTGATTTGAAATATAAAAAAAATTCAGTCAGTTATTTCCTTGTATGGAGAATTCCAAAGCAGAATTAACTAAAATATGGATAAGATGTACCTACCATGAACAGTATGAATTAGGTATCATAATTGTAGTAATTGGATACACAGTTTGCTATTTTGTACTTTCAGGTATGCGTCTGTTAAATAAATGTCTCCTTTTGGTCTTGATCATTTTATGCTGTTGAAGAAGCTGGAAAGTGAAGCAGAATTGCTTTCCTTCTGGTAGTCCTGTTTCTCTTGAAGAGTCCTTTGGACTTTGTTTTCTTCTGTGTACCAAACAAACATTTCTCAAAAGAAAATAAAAGCAGAACCTAATCTTAGTTGTACACCAAGCTCATGAGCCAAGTGTAATTTATCTTATCTTCTGAAAGCTAATTATTCAGTTAACTTTACTTGCTTTCTGAGCTGTGGATATCCCAACTGTAAGCTTCTATTATATGCATTGGTGTTTCAGTTAAAGATATTTTGTATTATCCAAAAGTGACTTTCTTACTATAACTTTATTATTTAAAACAGTTAATAAAAATAAGTAATATTGTTGCCCTACCAAAGCAGAGGTCCAGTTTAACTTCAGTGCTATTAATCTGAGTCATTATCTCTTCTGCTCATAGGATGTTAGTAGCTAATTCCAAAAAACATTTGGATTTTTGTCATGTGTTATAGTTGTTTATGTCCAGGCATAGCTGTGTGTTATCCATGAGAGAGATACCTGACTGCACACTGAAGCTGATAATATTCTTGATAATTCCTTATGTTAATCTGCCTTGGCTGCATAAAGGTGTTTGCACAAGTTTGTGTAGATAGTATTTAACAAATCTTTCTAGAAGAGCTGTAATGTGATGATTTTTACCTCTTGCACAGTTAAGTTACACTTAAATGCTTCTTGTATAATACCATTAGCTATACCTTTGAAGACCATTTTTCAATATGATTATTTTCTGGTTCTCACTTTTCTTCTTGGGTTGCTGAAGGACTTTGACATGTAGACACATCCATTTTCTCCCTTTATGTAATATAAGGTAGTACACTCTCCCCAGATCAATTTCACTAATGTTTTGAAGTGAAGTGTTACGGGAGATCACCTTCTGACGTTCTCAAAGAGCTAATGTACCTGTAAACTCTTCTCCTGGGAGAAGGTGAGGGGGTGGACAACCAAGAAACAGCTCCCTGGCATGGTTTAGAAGCAGTGCTAGAATGGGAAAGCTTGTTTTGGTAAGCTTTTCTTGTGGCCACCTTCAGACCTTTTGTGGTCTTTGGTATGGTAATCAACCATGGAAGTACAATTAAGCCCCATTGGTGGCAAGACTCTTGAGTCTGCTCAAAACCAAGAGAAGCTTACCAGAGATAGAAAAGCAGACGAATACCCATTGAGAACTACAAGGGCATTGCCAGGATGTGCAGAGATGCAGCTGGAAGAGCAAAAACTCAGCTTGAATTGAAGTTGGCCAGAGATGGCAAAAACTACAAGAAAGAATTCTTCAGGTATGTAAACAACAAGCAGAAACAGAAGGAAGATAATGGCCTACTGTTAAACAGGGAAGGTGAATTAGTCACCAACAATGCTGAAAAGGCAGAGGTTTTCAACACTTTTTTCATCTCTGTCTATACCAGCGCTGTTGGGCCCCAGACCTTGGGGAAAAAAAAAAATCCAGGTTGATGCAAACACAGACC